>CAUYPK010068315.1:0-18408 GCA_963574355.1 Loris lydekkerianus | reverse complement strand
TGTTTTTTACTTCAAAATAAGATATGTGCAGTGTGCATAGGAATTTGTTCATAGTTTTTTTGTTTAAACTATAGTCCGGCCCTCCAACGGTCTGAGGGACAGTGAATTGGCCCCCTGTTTAAAAAGTTTGAGGATGCCTGTATTAGGCCCTTGCTGCTGCAAGTGTGGTCTGTAGACCTGCAGCATTGGCATCTTCTGGGTGGTTGCTGGAAATGAAGATTCTCGACCCCATCCCAGTTCTAGCGAATCAGAATCAGCATTGTCACAAGATTCCCAGGTGATTCATGGGCCCTCTAAATTCTGGGAAGTGCTACATCAGACTCCCTGCTCCTTTTCTGAACCATCCTTTGCCCCAGTTCTGTAATCCCTTAGCTGACCAGCGGGATGTGAGCCAGCCCATCCTGAGGGTTCAGGTGCTTCACCTCTAACTTGGCATGCTAAGGCCTGTTCCACCTGCCACCCTAGACCTGTAAGATAATAAGGGAGATTAATGCAGATGAAGCCTCCGTGGAAGGGGAAGGCCCTGCACCAGTGGTTGGCAACAGTAGTTGCCTGTTAAAAGTATCCAGGGTCCTCCCACAGAGCTTCTGATTTAATTGGTTTGGGGTGGGACTGGCCACTGGAGCTTTTTAGAAGCTCCTCTGTTGGTTCTACTGTGCAGAAGGCAGAGTCAGCTGTTGTTCTCTGATCATAATTGTTACTATCCTCTCTCAGCTTCTTTCCCAGATCCTGGAGAAGGCTCAGTGTGGGTGACAGTGGAGTGGGATGTAGCAGATGTTGCTTGCTGCCAGTAGATCCTGTGTAGATGTGGTCAAGCCTGTCCTCTTTGTCCAGAAAAGCCATTGCCACCAGCATTGTACATGCTTGTTTGACTTGTCATCTCTGAGTCTGATGCATGCCTATTTGTGTCCTTGTGAGCTCTTGGAAGGCAAGGACTGCTGTAAATTTCTGGTTTGGTCCAGCCAGCCTCTCACCCCAGTAGGGAAAATGTGCATGAGGCAAGGGTGTGGGGCTGAGGAGCAGGAACCTGGTGCTGTGGTCTGAAAATTTGTGTCCCCATCCAAAGTTCATATGTTGAAACCTAAGCCGCAAGGTGCTGGAATTAATAGGTGGCCCTTTGGAAGATGATTAGGTCATGAGAGTGGAGGCTCTAGGAGTGGGATTAGTGCCCTTGTAAAATCCCAGAAGGCTCCCTTGTCTCTTCCACCATGTGAGGTCACAGCTGGAAGGCACCGTCTATGAACCAAAAAGTGAACCCTCATCAGATACCACATCTGCTGGCACCTTGATCTTGGACTTGCCTAACTCCAAGACTGTGAGAAATATATTTCTGTTGTTTGTAGTCTTCTGGCCTTAGGTATTTTGTTATAGCATCCTGAAAGGACTAAGACATTGGATTTGATGTTTAACTCCTTTCTGTCGGCTTTGCCTGTCTGAACTACCTGCCTGGATCATGTAACCATAGTGGGAAGCATGTAAATGTGGAGATAATTGCCTACAGCAGTGCTTTAAAAACTATAAAATGCCTGTGGCACACCTCTTGGTGGGACTTTAACAAATGCAATCAGTGGAACCTAATTCTTTGTACTCTCAATGAATTCCAAACAATAAAAAACAACAAAAAACTATAAAATGCCACATAAGCATACAAGTGTGATTCATTCATTTTGAGTGGTAGAATCATACAGGGAAAGAATACTACTTTCATGCCAGGGGGTTTGGCCCCCAATGGGAGTACCGCCTCTAACATGAGAGTAATTCACAGCCGATGAGTGCGAACTATGTATAAATGAAAAGACACTCATCAAATTGAGTTAGTGCTAGTATTGGGAAACAGCAGTGACTAAAACAGGAAATAAAAAGACCAGCCTGCCCTCATGGAGCTTACTTTCTCGTGAACCTTCAGGAAGTAGGAAGAAGTGTGGACGCAGGTAGATGGGGGATGGGAATCGGACTGGAGCCTCTCTGCTGAACAGCGATTCTGCAGAGATCTGAAGGAGGAGCCTGGAGGAGCCTCCTGAGTGTCTGCAGAGGTAGCAGCACTGCAGAGGCTTGGGTCCAGACTTGCTGGTGATGTTGCAGTGCAGTGAGGAGGAGAGTAAGGGGAGGGATGCACTGCTTCAGAGGCTGGGTCATGGAGGGCGTTTTAGGCCATGGGCAGGTATTTGGGTTGTATTCTGTTATATATGTTTGAAAAGCATCAAACATAATTTGACTTTAGTTTAAGTTCAAATCGATCACTCTGAAAGTGATCATGTGGATGGTGGGACATGGCCACCTTCTGCAGGTGTAGAAGGAAGAACTGAAAGGATTTGATCATGAGAAATGCCATGTGTGAGATGGAGAAGCAACAGGAAGAATGGGGGCGCCACTTACAGGCCAGCAGGAGCTGGTAGGACAAGCAGGTTTGGAGCAACTTAAGAGTTAGGTTCTGGATGTGTAAAAATTGAAGGTGCCTGTCAGTTGTCCGAGTGGAGATGCCAGGAAGGTAACTGAACTGGGGAGGGGTGAGTACAGCTTCGATCAGTACCTAGATGGTATTCAAAGTCATGAGGCTGGATGAGATCACTTTGTTCTGTACCACACCCACATAGGGAATTCATGTGACGGTGATGATCAGTGGGTCTGGGTGCTCATGGTGTTACTACTGGAACTCAACCAGCTCCAGTGCTCTCCGATTCCACGAGAGAGCTCATATAATGAGCATTTGCTCATTATATTCTCTGGCTACTCTAATTTGGAATGCATTTTAATATCCATCAATTGCAGCAAAAGGAATAAAATAAGTTACTAACTGAGCCCTTCGGCTTTCCTCTGTCTGTGTGAATTCCAGTGTAGAGAACCCTTACTCTACACCAGCTGGGATGTCCTAATCACCTTGAATTGGCTCAGCCCAGGAACCTTGGCCTGCTTCTCAGGAATGCAGCACAAAGCAGGATGAATGAGATATTCCAATTCATTACTTACAGGTGTTCTTTAAGGGAGCGCTTAGGAAGTTTTACTCAATTTAACTTAAGACATAAGTAATACCATTCCCAATTCAGGGCAATGGCTTAGAACCTGACTCAATGTCCTTTTTACTAAGTAATTATCCAGATTTCCTTACTAAATGTTATTTTATGTATTATGTTTAATAGCCTCTTTCTTTCGGCTATGGTAGGATGGTAATAGCAGCTGATAATGTGTCACATATTCATCTTAAACTTCTGCCTCTGGCACCTGTGGCCAGCACTGAGGGAAGTGTCTGGCCTGGGCTGAGACCAATTCCATGTCCATATGCGCTGGTTCTGGGTTGGTTTGCTTCTTGGAGGTGGGGGCTAAGGGATTACAGATAACTTCTTAGCCGTTAAAGCATTCTTCATTTTGAAAGATTTGGGGGAGCTCATCCTGGGCTCAATTCAGAGCCCCTGTTGGAGAGCTGTGGGTGACAAAGAGCCCTAGTGGAGAGCAATGGAGCAGCACAGACTTATGGATAATGGTTAGATGCCATAGATGCCTGATAAAAATTCCATAGCCGCCACCACTGCAGCTCAGGGCAGCTGGCCCTTTCCAACACCTTCAAGGCTGGCTTTCAGTAAAGGTTCACTGAATGAACTCCACTGGTAGGAATTAGGTTACCGATGTTGTTTGTGGGCAGTGTGTGTCTTCCTTTGTAATGATGACCCAGTTGTGCAATCTTCCAGTAGCTGTTAAGCACCTACCCTTCCCTAGCTGACTCCTTGCATAGCTGAGTGCTCCGTGGGTGCTAGGCACATAAAGGACACCAAAGTATTTGTCAGTCATCTCCCTCTGCCCCAAAGTTAATGTTCTCCAGAGAGTCAAGACTAAACCACACACCTGAAATACATATGGCAACTGAGGAGAGGGGGGCATGACATTGGCTGTAGTATTTATAAAACAGTTAGATGCATTCCCTGCTCTCAGGGTTTCCAGTCTAGTAGGGAGGCAGGGCATATTTATATAAAATGCCAACAAATAGAATAATGCTCAGTATTAACTTCAAGGCAGGCAGAGCTTCCAGGCATCATGCGGACTGTGAACCTTGTGACTGCCCAGCACAGTCACTGGGGAATTGTTGAAAACTAGGATGCCTGAACCCCACCCCAGATGCACTGGGCATCTGGGTTATTTTGATACGTCATGAGGCTTAAGAACCACTGCTTTGGAAGCATAGGTAGGATTTGGGTGGGTTTTCTTTTTTTGGGGTGGGAGGCTGGGGATTACAACCTGGTATGAGAAAGGTGTGGATGCTGCGTGAGGAGGAGGACTTCAAGATGCCTGGGTATAGGAACTGTTGTTCCCTGGCCTGGAGGAGAGGATGTGTTTGGGTTTGAAAAGTGGAAATCCAGTGGGAAATAGGCAGTTTTCAGAAGAACTTGAAGTCCTGGAGAAGAGACTGAATTTTATCCTGAAAGCTATAGGGAAGTCCTGTGGTCACCACTGTCCATTATAGAACCTTACTTCCAGTAGTGGGTGGTTTGCATCATTCACTGGATGGTGGGCAGCCTTTGAGCCAATGAGCAACATGAAGAATATGGGGTCTGAAGAAGAATCTGAATGTTAGGTATTGAGTAGATTTAAGGGGAAGGTGCCTAGAAGCAGAGATTAGCTAAGACTAAACTGTTTCTTAAAACACAATCACCAGCAAAAACAAATATTGATTGAGCCTTCACTAAGTGCCAGTTGCTGTCTTAAGTCCTTTACAGATGTCACCTTCACAAAAACCCTGTGAAGTATGTGCTCACTGTCTGCCCATTTTACAGATGAGGAAACCAAGGTACAGAGAAGGAACTTGCCCAAGGTCACACTGCTAGCTAGTGCTGGAGTCAGGTCACTGTGCTTGATTCCAGAATCTGAGTTTTAACCACTCAGATATAGACTCTTACAACTCCTAGGACTTTGACAGTGATAAATGGAAATGGAAACTGAGATGCATGGCTGTAAAGAAAACAACTTCAACTATCTCATGACATTGGAATAGCTTGAGCATGCTTACTGAGTTAGGAAAGTCCCCGTGGGGAGAGCCCTTTGCACAGAGGAACTGAGGAGGGTTTAGAAGGACACATGAAAGAGAGCAGGTTCATGTTCAGAAGATGGGAAAGGAGGTGGCATAGGAAGTTGTAGAATGATGGCCTTGCATATACCCTTGCTAAAAACTAGAGAGATTGTGTGAGAAGTGAGTCTTGTGAAGTGAGCATAGCACTGGCTTTGGAGTCAGATGCACGTGGCTGTGGGTTCCAGCCCACTCTGTACCAACCTGCGACCTTGGGCAGTTGGCATATCCTCTTCATTTCGGTTTTCTCATCTGTGTACTAAGAATGATAAAAGCATTACCCTCATTAGAATATCATGAAGAATGGGTTAAGGATAGAAAGGAGACGTAAAATACATAACATAAGACACGTTCCATCAGTGCCAGCTATTATTACTATTTATTTTTGTTTTTTGAGATAAAGTCTCACTATGTCACCCTTGGTAGAGTGCCATGGTGTCACCACTCGCAGCAACCTCCAACTCCTGGGCTTACACCCGGCTATTTTTTTGGTGTAGTTGGTTAGCTGGACCGGGCTGGGTTCAAACCCTCGCTGTATGTGGCTGGCGCCGTAACCACTGTGTTACCAGCGCCAAGCCAACTATTACTACTATTATGATTCTCATTATTACAATCATTTATAGGCGTTAGGATGAAATAATGATATCCTTATTTTGGAGAGAATACTTTGGGATTAGTAGATCCGACACAAACTTGGGAGCTGCTAGGATTGCAGTTCTGCCTCCATCACCTGTTAGATGCATGATATGGGGTAATTTACTTAACCCATTTCTGATCTGGATATAAGGAAAATAGTGTTACCTACCTTGTGGGTTTGTGACGACAATTATATAAGTTAGCACACCCAAAGCACTTGGAATAGTGCGCAGCACACTCAGCTGTCTATTGGAGATCTAGAAGTTGTTATTTCTTCTGTGTTTTCCTCCTCTTCATTGCCTCCTGCCTCTGAAACACTTCTGGTTGTTCCTGGTGTGTAGTGGGGACGTGTGGCCTGTGGGGGCCTCCTTACTTAATTTTGTTTCACTGTCATGAATGTACCTAGATAAGTAGCTGCTGTTGCCCCTAAATATGGATTTGCTGAGCAAAGTGGCCCTGACAGTTTGGTGGTGTAAGTAGGTAATGATTTCACAGAAATGGCCCAGCCCACTGGCTTCAGGACCATGCTGGGCTATGGATTTCTACATCACTCTCCTCACTGAATATTTATCCCTCCCTTCTCCGCAGCTGGGACCTGTACTCAGGCATGGATCTTGCTCCATGCCAAGCTGAGATATAACAGGGTTAACTCTGGAAACATGCATTTTTGTGGGTATGTGTGCATGTGTGTGTGTGTGAACATTTGTATCCTAGAGGCAGATCTTATGGTGCTTTGCTTTGTTTCTTTTCTTTTCTTTCTTCTTCTTCTTCTTCTTCTTTTTTTTTTTTTTTTGGTTGTAAAGTTGAATAAAAGGCACTTAGTCCAAAACTTTAAAAAATTGCTACTGGGCAAAGTAATTTTGTGTCAGGCTTCTGTTCAGGGCAGATTTACACTGGTTATAAATCTCTGAAATAAGGTCTTACCATAGAAAAGCTTAAATGTATTCAACATTAGCAGTCACCCCTCTCTGCTCTGCACCAGTGGCCGTTCTCCCACCACGTGTAATAGGAATATCTAGCTATGTGTTTGGGGTAATAAGAAGTTTAAATATGCCTCTCAGAATGGGTAATGGCTCTCCAATGAGTGGCAGAATTTTCTATCAACAATTCTTTCCCTAGAACCAAAGGTTAAATTGAAGAGTTTGATTTAATGACAAACTTAATTAGGCCTTTAACACTGCAGGGTTCTTGCCTTTTGTTTGCTAATCAAGATCATAGTCTAAGGTCAGCAACCCTGCAGAGGTGGGGAACATGATGCCAGCACTTGTTCTTCTGATGCTTGGAGAGGGTTAGGGTAGGAAATTAGGGGGGCTTAACAATTCTGAGGTGCCAGAGGGTCTGGAGAATCCCTCCTAGTCCAAAAGTATTTCTTCTCCACCTTCACCAAATCTTGGATGTATAATATACTGGAGCTTTAAGGAACTTGATGGATTGTCTAATCAGTTCTTTTATTTTACAGCTGGGAAAATTGAGGCTAAAGTGATTAAGAAGTTTTTAGTGATTTCATAGGTCATTTGAGGCAGAATAATGGGTCTTCTAAGGCTGGACCATCTACTTATAATTAGAATGGTCTCTCCTGAAGCACTGATATGCAAGGGAAAGCAAAACCTCTTCATGGTTTATAGGATGTACATTGTTTGTGAACTAGTTTTGCTAGAACACTTCTTTGTACTACTTTTTTTTAAAGCAAATATATCCCATTTAATTTTGATCTGTACCCTACCGGTAGACTTTTAGTTTTAGACGAAGAGATTGTCTCAGGCTACCTAATCCAAAAAACAAACAAATAAATAAATAAAAAATAAAAAAGAAGGAATCCATTAGAAGGATCTTAGGGGTTTTCGTAACTGGCTAGAAGAGCTGGCTGGCAAGGCAAAGGACCTTCCAGTTACTATCAAAGCAGGTTGAGAAGTTCCAGAAACAAGACACAAGGCATGTTTCTGAGGCAGGAAGCTTTTCCCTGGCACCTGACACTGCTGCATCACAACTGACTTCTCACCAGCCCCTCTGTCTTTGTCTCACTTGTTTCTGATGCCAAGTCTAGGTGGGAAAATTTGAAGACCTGACCCAAGGGACTTGTCAACACTTGGACTGCCAGTAAAACAGGGAGGGGGAGGTTGGAGTGCTCTGGCTCCCCTTGGGCCTTGGGAACTTGGGATAGGCACAGCCTACTCAAAAGATCACCTAAAATGGGGTGAGGGGAGAATGTCTACATTTTGGATTATCCTAAACTTAAGAAATACCTAAGATAAAAGACTTTATGGGTCACTCTGAAGCTTGACATTTACTATTGGGAAAATATATTCCAAATAACAGAATAATTCATCAGTAACTTAGGGATACAATTTACTTCTAGGCTTGGCCTGTTCATGTTTTATTCTTAAAGAGAAGTCTCTTAAAGAGAAGGTTTAGGGCTTTGATTTTTAATCTCAACTTTTGCGGTGGGAATTTTGTGTTAGTAATATAGGAGACCAGATGTGGAAAGAGCTTTGGAAATGTTGACATTTCAGAAACACCAAGCTCTTCCATGCATGCACCTTTCTACATGGGAAATGTTTATGAGTACATACTGTATGCCTGGCCCTGTGTTGGGCATCAGTTACAGAGAGGTAGACACAATGTTGTGCCTTTCTATAACTTGGGCTTTAGCCTGGTTTAGATTCAGGGTACTTTGACTTCCCACTTGTAAAATATTCAAATACAGAGAAGACTATTGATGAAGGTCAGTTTTTTGGTTAAAGGGGGATACTTTAAGAGCTCCAGTGCTCTCAAAACAAAACAAACAAACAAAAGAAACCCTGGTGTTTGCTTTTGCAGAAGAGATGCTTCTATTATTCGTAGTTCACAATTTTCAACAAACATTTTTTTTTTTGCCAGACAAGATGCTAGGATAAGTCTAGCCATGAAGAAATTTATAACTCAGTAGAGGAGACAAGACATTGAAACGAATCATTTCTGGGAAATGTGTTAAGTTTGGGGACAGAGGATTATCCAATGTGATATATAAAGACAAAGACTCAAATTCTTTAGATGTGTTAGGGTTAGGAAGGTTTTCTTGCAGTTTGCCTTAATCCTAGAGTTGCAATGTAAACCTGTGTTTTCTGGGCCATTCCACACACAGTTAGGGATGGTTGCTATATGCAAAGCTAGAACCCATAGTCTGTGGGTCTAGCTGCTGAGGGCATCCAGAGACATCTGATGTCTTCCTTTTGCCCCCTCCTTTCCTGCTGTGGTCAACTACTACATTTGGGGGGGAAAGTAGGAGGAGGATGTATGTGTGAAGCAATCACCATGGCTTTGGTGCCCAGTTCACCTCCAGATGGCTGTCTCCTCAAAGTACTAGTTATGCAGGGATCAGGACAGAATCCAGGGACAACTGTTTGTGGTTCCATTTTCCTTGACTCATCTCCCTTGCAAGAGTGTTCTTAGGGGAACATTGTGCAAATCCACACGAGGCCCAGAAGATAAATGCTTCTTTTCAGACTTTTATTAATTTGCATAAATATTTGTGTATGATTTTATTTATATTGGTGAGGCAAAACAGTAGTTCCCCAGCTTTGATGTGTGCGAGCCTTGGAGATTAGAGCTGGGGCTCTTCCTTTGAGAAAACAAATACTTTTGTGTTGATTTCTATGAGATATAAATCATACCCAGGAAGTTTACAGTTGAGTAAGAATGGCATAATTACTGATTGTATACCAGAAGAGGACATATTTATGAAACGACTTGAAAAAGCTTGTAATCCCTTCCCGTATTTTGAATAACTAATTCCTATGTCATCCTGGCATATTTGCACCCTAAGAGTTAAGTCTGTCAAACATTTCCCTCTGAAAACCTTGTTTTAAGGGATTTCTAACAGGGTCGTAAAAATGTGCTCCAAGTTGGAGCTGACCTGATGGGAGTCTGGGCTTGGAGCACTTGATTTGAATGGTGCCAGTCAGAGTTAAATTACAGGTTGGGAACAAGGAAACAAATTTTTTAAAAAGGAGGTGTTTATAGTTCCCGGCTCCCCTAAGTACTTCTTGAGGATCAAAATAGCCTCTTTAAAATAAATTGCAGACCATTAGTACATGATGGAGGAAACCCCTTTGAGACTAGGTTAGGGGCGGGGAAGGCAAAGAAACAAGAAAGAAGAGACCGATCTGGGCCCCTTCTGGCTGTGCGTGTGCAGGGCGTGCTCCTCACATGGGAGACCTCTGCAGCAGGTCCTGTACACTGGTGGCACTTTCTATACTACCTCGCCAAGTGGACATCACTGCAGATCTGCTCTGACTCTGAATCTTAATGGGAATTTTGGTTTCTTAGAATAAGTTCTCCCTCCGCACCACCCCAAGCTTCACTTTTCTTATTAAACAAACAGAACACTGCTGTCTGCCTACCTTATGTCCTTACAGCTCATAAAGTCCTACTGTGTAGGACCTCGAGTTTGTCTTGTTTTTGTAGAACATGAAGGTATTTGCTTGATAATCATATTTGCCCAGAGATTTCCCCATACCTGATGCCAGACAGTCAAGCCAAAAATGCAGTTGTTGGCTAAGAATATTTATTTGATTCCCTACATTGAGTCAGCCAGGGTATCTTCTGTTAATAGGAGAAAATTCAAGATAATGAGAAAGAGAGAAAAGAAGACAGGGGTGGAATAGAAAGAGCTTGTTTCTACCTCTACATGAGTCACCTTGAACCCAGTGGTTGGGGAGTAGCCTCTGTGTTTCAGCACCTAGTGTTGATGAGAGTGAGACAGATTGACAGCCTGACTTGTTCAACCTCAATTCAAATTTCCTTGTCTTTTTAGATTTCACTCATGCCTTAATGACACCTTTTTTTTTTTTTTTTTTTTTTTTTTTTTTGAGAAAGCTAATTGCATTGGTTTCTCCAAGAGGCATCACTTCAAACAATCCATCCTGACTGTGAAAACAAATACATGCTTTTTCATTTATTTCCCCCCAAAACCTAAATGAGGATAAAGCCATTCTGGATAAGAAGACGTGTGTGTCTTCGTCACATCTTTTATCATCACGACTGCTTTTCCAAACAATACAACTTGTGACAAATGTGAACATTAATTACAGTTAACAAAAAAATGTCACATGAAGTATTCGTTGGAAGAGGGGGGGGGGAGAGAAGGAAGAAAAAAACCCCAATCATTGAGATTACATCTTGCACCAAGCTTCAAGTCAAAGTGCAAAAGTCAGAAATCAAATACCATCCGTTATCAAATTATGTTAATGATTCTAATGAAAGCTTCTGGTATTTTGTTCAAGAGTGTGTTGCTGTAATGGTAACTAATAGAACAAGAGAAGCTGATTGCCGTGAATTAATTAGAACTGACTGCTGGAGTTTGCTTATTTATTTATTTATTTATTTAAATATTGACAATCTGTTTAGAACCCAAGGTTTTTCATGTGGTCCTTTTCTTCCCTCCCCAAGTCATCAACCAGTTGAAAAGGGAGAATATAATTGTGCTTTCTCATACATCAGAGTATCCCTCACTGGTCCCAGGGTTTTGGCCCAAATTGACTGCAAACAAATTAAACAGAAGTAGAAGGTGGATGCAAATGCCCATCTGTAAGTCCAGCCCTAACATCTATGGGACTTTGGGTGGGAGTCCAAGTGAGGGCCCTTGCCCAGTGCTCCCTTCCCTTCTCTTTCTGCCCCAATCCATTCTCCACCATGAGAGGCCTCCATGCACATGTGCTTGGACATTGAACTTGTCCCTCTGAGCTCCACCCACCACCAGCTGCTCTTTGGCTCCCCCTTGGGTTTGTGGGCACATGTCCCGGTGGAGCAAGGTGCTGGTGGAAGGCAGAACCCAGGGAGGGCATCCTTGTAGGCCCTGAAAGAAGGGCTATTTAAGAAAGGAATTTTGAGTCTCAGGTACCTGTAACATGATCTACTAACTAGGGAATAGGCTCCAGGTTGGAAACACCCTTAGACCTATATATATTTTTTTTTTTTTGGCAGTTTTTGGCTGGGGCTGGATTTGAACCCACCACCTCCAACATATGGGGCCAGCACCCCACTCCTTGAGCCACAGGCGCTGCCCTAGACCTGTATTCTTCATCCCTTAAGGGTAGGAGGTGGATGGAGGAGGCCAGAGTGGGGCCCTCCTTCTACAGCACTTGGCCTTGGGCAGAAGCTCTGGTTATGTGGATCTAAGGACAGTACCGGGCATGAATATTCTTTGCTTTGGTGCATCTGAATGTTTACATCTTAAGCTCTCTCACTGAAATCTACTTTATTCTTTCTTCTTATTCTTGATTGTTTATTCATTCCTTCATTTATTCAGTACTTGCTGGACCAAACTCTGAGACAAAAAGTAAAATAAATTGGCTTCCTGGATCTCACAGGTTTTTTGAATTTCTAATTCATTAATAAATACTAGATAGAGATCTGTTCCAAGTTCTCGGCCTTTCTGTTCTCTGGGTGCCTTTTCCCCGTCTTTATCATGGCGCGCAGCAGGTGTTACAGAGGCTGTAGGAAAGAGGAGTGTGAACCCAGGGCTTAGAAGAAGTGAACTACTCTAGCTGCCCAGGTGGCTACTTGGAATGTCGCCTGTGGGGCTTCCCTGGGGTGCTTCGGAGCTCCTGCCATCTAGCCAGAGATATGCCCCGGCTGAATCCACATCAGAGCCAGATAAAAGGCGGGACCGGCAGAGGGCATCAATCCCATAAAGAGCCTTCTACAGCTATGGTGAAATGGCCAGTGCTGAGATGGTCTGTTCTAGGGATGACTCCAGGGAACCATTGTCTGCCCCCGGGCCCTTTGGTGGGGCTTCTGCCTAAAAAATGAATTGCCTTTAAAATAATACATCTTGTGTTCAGATTAAAATCTCTCTCTCTATACAAGTCATGGAGGGCTTTCCTAAAATGTTCACCATGGAGCTAAGGTCATTACCAAAAGGTTATTTTCCAAGGGCCTTGCTCTAAGAAACTCATGTGACATCTGGGTAACTAAGTACAGGTCAGCTTTGAAGCTCTCCCTGCTGGGTGTCAGGAAGCACGTCAGACTGTGTTGAATTTCCTTCACTGGCTAAATTGGTACATTAGGGCAAAAACGATTTCCACATTTGCATAGTTGATTTCATTACTATCGCCATTATTGATGCCCAGCTCCTCTGAAAGAAAGGAGCCATAAAAGCAAATAAAATCACTTTGCGATTCCATTATTGGATAAATTACCACATTACTGCCTGCGTTTTAGGGCTGAAGCCATTCCCCGCATTTGCATAGTTTATTTCATTATCATTATTAATAACAACAACAATAATGAGGATGATGACTAGGATCCCTGAATGAAAGGAACTAGAAAAATGCCAGAGCCTCAAGAAGTCTTTATGGACTCAACCACCATCGCAAGGAGTCCCTTTATCTGCCGCTGAAACACAGTCCCTCCAAGGCCTCACATCAGCCTAAAGCTTTAAGGCACCCCACATTCAGAACTTATGGGGCCAGGTGCCTGGTCTGAGATACTGACTAGTTAATTTCTGTGACTATTAGAGATTTTAACTAAATGAGACTCTTTGGGAATGGCACTCAAACTTGCCGAGCCTCAGTGTCTTCATAAATAAAATGGGGATTGGATACTTGCTCTGTGTTGTGATAAGAGGCGAAGGAAGTCACAAATATGAACTTGTTCTGGAGACCATAACACTATCTGGAGACTTTAGAGACTAATGTCATTGTATGAACCTTGGAGTGACTGCCATGGTTGGGATGCTGGATCAGGGGGACAGTGGCTGTGCTTGTTTGTCTCTGTACCTGAGAGAATCTTCTAAAACCTTCCTTAGTATCCTGTGAATATATATCTATAAATAAAATACAAATGGGAGAAATAAATAAATAGGTTTCTAAGGCATTATCTTCTAAGATATGTAGGGAGAGTGTACTTGATTGTAGTTCAATCTTTGATCTTTACAAATAGCTGACTTTGATAGCAGACATTTCTAGGATGAGCTGGTGGCTACCATGCTATTGTTCTCTCTCACTCAGCGATGTCCAATTATATGTAACTTTCCTCTTTGGCCACGGAGCCAACGAGTGTGAACACTCTTGTCTATTAATTCTGAGATCCTGTAGTGAAAAGAAGGTCCACTGGTGATCGTCTATGGTTTGTGAGAGAATTTTCCCTCTGGTTTTGTTTTTATTATTTTATTTTATTTCTGCTGCACCAGGGGCTCCAAAAAAAATGAATGTGTCAGTAAAGGATTTGACAGTATGTTACGACAGTCATCAATCCACCGAGCCCTGTAGCCATAAATAAGCTTCATACGCTGCCACACTAAAGAGGACAGTTTTTCTTCTCCAGGACATTGAAAATGTCACAGCGAGGGAATTGTTGGTCCCTGTCTCCACAGCAACGCCACCAGCACTTATCATTAACTTTCACACCAAGATTTTAATCAGCGCTCTCTGCGGCCTGAGACCAAGTCAACATCAGCCCAAATTTTCAAAGCCGTTATTCTAATTATGACGAGAAAGCTATAGATTGATGAGCCGAGTTTTCTGCGAGGACTGGTGGCAGTTAATTCTCGTGACCTGTGTGGCTCGGGGAGTCTCTCTCAGAGATGGAGTCTTGAAAGTTCGATTATTAGTGACAGCTTGTAAGTGAGAGGAGCCTTATCTCTCCAGAGAGTGTTGATAACTTGAGACAAGGTTTAACTAGGACGTAGTGAGACCGTGGAAGGAGGGGAAAGAGGGAGAGGAAAGGAAAACGAAGGTACACACTCTATCTGCAGCCGGCAGCCAGCGTAATGAGAAAATATGGACAGACACAATTTCACAAGTTGTAAATTCTGGTAGCCTTCAGTTGTAAATTCTGGTGGAAGCTGTTTCACTCGGCTATCTGATAATGTGTGAAAATATTTGTCCCTTTGCTTCATAGGCATGGCCAAGCACTGTTGTCCAGAAAATGCATTGAACTTCTCAGCTCTCTCCTGCCTCTTTTCAGTTTGTAGGGTTTTTGTGTGTGTGTGTGTGTGTGTGTGTGTGTGATTTTTTTGTTTTTGTTTCTTTTTTTTTATTTTTTGTGTTTTTCTTTCTTTCTTTCTTTTTGGTCAAGGGACCTCTAGAGACAAAATGAGAATCAGTGTTCAAAATAAGACAGGGGCTATGTTTTTCCGCCATACAAAAAACAAGAGGGAATTGTTGGGCCCTGTCATGTGCCTGAGGCCTAGTGCAACTTCCCCAGCCTGACTAGAAGCAGATCCATCGAGCTACTTCCGCGTAGCAACGACTCAGCAAGGCCCGGCCTGAAACTGCCTCTACCTAGATATAGCCAATGTGGTACCATGCCACTGGCCCGACCCTGTCACTCACCTCTTCCCCCGCCTTCTTTCCCTGCCCCTTCTACACAATAAAAAAATAAATAAATAAATAAAAAAGAAACCAAAAACAAAAAAATAATAATAATAACATGAATATCTGAACTAAATTGAAACAATTCTGTGCATCTTCAAAAAATAATGACCCTGGTATAGATGCTAATTCAGATAACAAAGAGCTAAACCAGCTTTCATTTCTTAATAGAACCAATTTGGATGAGCAAAATGCCAGATTTGGAAGTCAACATGGAATTCCTGAATAGAGAATAACACGTCTTTCAGGTAACTCTACAGGGAACACACATATTAATAAGAGAAGCATTTGGTCAAAGATGAATAACTGGCAGGCTTTGAGATAAATCTGATTATAGAGAAAGTCTAAATAGATCAGCAATGATCATCATCTCTCTCCTACTCAAGTTTAACAGGCCTGTAGTAGTAAAGAATTACTCAGTGGCCCTATTTAAAAGCTTTTATGAACTGAGTTAAATCTGTCCATTCAGACATACGAGTTCAGTGGTACCTCATAATTTTCTACTCTGGCAACCATATTAAAAATAGAAATTGGGACAAAAAAATTTAATTTCTCAGTAATTTCCCATCTCAGTAATGGGAAAAATTATAGGTCGCTAGGAGAATTAAATTACATAAATGCATGATTTGAAAAGCACCTTGTATTTAATTTGTTGGAGAATGAACGTATAAATAAGTATAGATCAAGACTTAATTTTAATAGCAAGGCTAAAAAATCTTTGGTTTGTTCCCTTTCCCTATAATCCTTTTCTCTCTTGTGTGGGCAGTATTGACACTGGAACAATCTACATTGATTGCAAAAAGCATAGAGAAAAGGAAGTATTTACATTTCCCTCTTGACTAAGCATTAGAGATGTCCCTTAAATAACCCTAGCAGCTGGAGACATGAACGCTGTATTTGTAATTTCATTCTTTCACTAACACACACTTATTAAGCACTTGATACATTCCAGGAGCTAGGAGTATAAAGTTAAAGAAAAAATTAAGCTTTACATACTCTTAAGTATAACAAATAATTACAATGTAATGTGAAATATGCTTTAATAAAGGCGTATATGATGGCAAATGAGGGAACCAAAAGATGAGTAGAATCACAAAGGAGGTGACATTCGAGGTGATATTTATAAATGGCTTATCTTTTGTCAAAGGGGTAAGGAAAGAGATGGCTGATGTGTTTGTTATGGAGCCAGCAATGATTGGCACACAATTACCATTTGTTGTGAACACATTGTTTATTGAATGATTATTTCCTGTCAATGACTTAATAAATTGGGTATATTAAAGAAAAGTAAGATTTGTATGCTTCGATCTTAATGTGTGTGTTGGGTGACTTCAGATAAACTGCAAACACCTTTGGGCTTCTTTTGTGCAAGGCTGTCTATAATTGCTTAAATCTTTCTACCAAGGCTGGGGTATAGCACAGTGATTTCTCAACCAGTGTGCCATAAAACGATTTTAAATGTGCCACAAAAATTTTTAAAGATCATTGATTATTTTTGAAAGAAGTTCAAAGCACAATAAGTATATTTTTTAACTTTTTTTCTATCAATATAAGTGTGCTGCAGAAGATTTACATAGGTTGATGTGTGGTGTGACATAAAAAAGGTTGAATAACCCTGGTACAGAACACACCTCCTGGATTCACACAACAACTTTCACTAGGCAATTCTTACACTACTTGCATCATTATTTTTTAATCTTGACTTAAATACTCTTAATACTTTCAAAACTTCACCCAATGTGAATTTTAGTCCTTCAATTTTAGTCCTATAGCAATTGCCTTTTTTTCTCTAGACATGCACTCGTCTTTTATAATGCCCCAGTGAAATTATATGGGCAGGGGGGCAATACTCAAATGTATTGCTGCAAAGACAGAACAGTAGCTTCATTAAAGATTTATGAATTATTTGATTTCTACCATACAGTACCTTATTGGGAAGAAATAAATATGTAAACACAGCATATCTGTGCAAGATTTTGCCATGGTTCTCTAAGTATTATTTCTTCATTTCCATTGTCTATTGTTAGGAAGAAAAACAAACCATATTGTGATGAGAAAATACGTTCTTAGCATTGGGATAAGCTAGTCATTGCTAATATATAACTTCAAAAACCAGAATATGTCTTATACAAGAGCCCAGAAACCCTCTCAAAGTTTGTGTCTGGATAAGACTGAGAAGAAAGGAAACATCAAATCCTGGTACCATTTATCTTCCAGACGCCCCATCTCCCTAGTCTCCAGCTCCTGGTGTTAACTCGTCTCTTCACAGGGAGATGCTCCTAGAGCCTTCACAGCCTAAGTCTTCTCTCTTCTTCCCTCAGTCTGGGACATTTTAGAATCTCAAACAGTTTCTGAAGCTACTACAGAATTACATGGGTCAAATAATTTGAGACTGTTATAAATAGCAAAACCTCTTATTCTCACTATCAAGAACAGATACAAGTAATATAGGGAGATGCCAGTTTGAGACTGAATAGCTTCCATGTTAATGCATAGGAAATGTGATGGACATAGACATGGTCACCCCTAGAATTGTCAATTATATGGGGAGGAAGAAAGAACTATTTTTTTCTTCTATACCTCCATCTCTTCTGCCATATGCTCATAGAAGCCAGTCATCCCTTGTAAACTATGCTTGTGTGTTATTCTCCAGTTAGTCCTTTTATTCCCCAACTTTCAGATGATTCTTATTTAAATAATGTAAATATACCAACTTTGGCCTGTTAATAGAAGGATTCTCTCTTAGACAAAAAAGTTCAAAGGGAGCAGTGCCATACACCCATTCCATCATCTTGAGGATGATGCCAGTAGATATTTGTAAGAAACACTATGGAAAAGAGAAAACAAATTCTGGTTTTAGAGCCTGCCTAAGCCTCATTAATAGAATTGTATATAAAATCATCACATTGGGCGGCGCCTGTGGCTCAGTGAGTAGGGCCCCAGTCCCATATGCCTAGGGTGGCGGGTTCAAACCAGCCCCCGGCCAAACTGCAACAACAACAACAACAAAAAAATAGCCGGGCATTGTGGCAGGTGCCTATAGTCCCAGCTACTCGGGAGGCTGAGGCACGAGAATTGCTTAAGCCCAGGAGCTGGAGGTTGCTGTGAGCTGTGTGATGCCATGGCACTCTACCAAAGGGCCATAAAGTGAGACTCTATAGAGAGACAAATTAAAAAAATAATAATAAAAATAAATAAAAATAAAAAAACTAAGACAAGACAATCGCTTGAACCCAAGAGTTGGAGGTTGCTGTGGCACTCTACCCAGGGCAACAACTTGAGACTCTGTCTCAAAAAAAAAAAAAAAAAAAAAAAAAAAAAAAAACAGTAAAAAAAAACACAAGGAAAGGATATGTTTCAGGGTTT
>CAUYPK010068313.1:0-15087 GCA_963574355.1 Loris lydekkerianus | reverse complement strand
TTATTTCCCCTTCTTCCCCAGGAGTTCTTTGTGATTTTTATTTAGATACCTTGCTCAAGAGTGAACACGTCTGAGAAGAAAGAAAAAGTAGAGAAAATGGTGCTGATTTGTAGACTTGGTGTCTCCTCACAAGTTAATCTTAGATAGAAGGAGTTAGAGATCATAGATTAAGTGTGTACGTGGCCACCAGTGTATATAAGGTGGTCCAGAATAAAGATCTTTGCTACACACCATCCCATGTAGTGTAGTCTGTTTCTTGTTTACTCTTACAAATTGCAGGAGCAAGCTTGCACCCGCGGGAAAGCTGCTGTTCTCTCGTGTCTCTGGTCACAGAACACTTTCATTTGTCTACAGTAAATAATCAGAGCAAAACACCTAGGTCATATGGTAAGTGTATGTTTAATTCTTTAAGAATCTGCCAAATGGGGCGGTGCCTGTGGCTCAAAGGAGTAGTGTGCCCCATATGCTGGAGGTGGCAGGTGGCAGGTTTACCTGGCCAGAAACTGCAAAAAAAAAAAAAGTATCTGCCAAATGGTTATACTATTGTATGTTCCTAGAGTAGTGAGAGTTCAAGATCTTTCATATTCTTCCCAACACTTTAATGATTAGCCTTTTTAATTTTAGATGCTCTAATAGATGTATAATATCTTACAGAGTTTTGATTCACATATCTTTAATGATAAAAGTTGTCTAACTTTTTATAAGTTTGTCATCTGTATGTCATCTTTTGTAAACTGTTTATTTAAATCTTTTGCCCATTTTTTAAATTGGGGCTGTTTGTTGTCTTATCATTGAGTTTTGAGAATTTTTTTTTTTTTTTTTTTTGAGACAGACTCTCACTTTGTCACCTTCAATAGAGTGCTGTGGTGTCATAACTCACAGCAATCTCAAACTCTTGGGCTTATGTGATTCTCTTGCCCCAGTCTCCCAAGTAGCTGGGACTACAGGCGCCTGCCACAATGCCTGGCTATTTTTATTTTTTTGGTTGTAGTTGTTGTTGTTTGGCAGGCCCAGGCTGGATTCAAACCCACCAGCTCTGGTGTATGTGGCTGGAACCCTAGCCACTGAGCTATAGGCGTCAAGCCGAGAATGTTTTATATATTCTAGATACAAGTCCTATATCAGACATATGGCCTGTAAATATTTTCTCCTAGTTTATGGCTTTTTATTCTCATAACTGATTTTAGAAGAATAGAAATTTTGTGATTTATCCAGATGTTCTTTTTTTTGGAGCATGTTTGTATCTTGTCTAAGAATCCTTTGTTAACCCAGAATCACAAAAATTTTCTTCATTCTTCTTTAGTTTCTAGTTTTAGAATTTAAAGTTAGGATCATGCTTCACTGAGTTAATTTTTAAAATTTTTAAAAATAATTTTAAGGTTTTCTTCATAGACAATCATGTTATGTATGAATAAAGACTATTTAACTTCTTCCTTTCCAATGTAGATAACTTTTATTACTTTTTCTTGCATTACTATACTGGCTAGATTCTGCAGTAAAATACTGAATAGAAGTAGCTATCAATTATAAACTTTTTCTTATTTGGCTGATAGGAAAAGGCACTATTTCCTTTTTTTAAGTGTTGGACATTGTTTCTCTTCTTTCAAATGGTTCTTTGTCTTAGGGGTTTCATTATATGTACGTATTGATTGCCACTTTGCTCCAGGAGGAAACTCTGTAGATCTCTGAAATTCTTCATTTGTGAGCTATACTGCTTTGGTTTCCCTGGTTTCTTATTTCCATCTCCCTGGCTTAAAGAGCTGACTGGTGTCCTTCTGGGTTTCCCCTTCCTTTGCTACAGTATAGAAACTCTCTCAGGTAGTGACCATAGGTTCATTTCTTTTGTTTCCCATTTGTCAGAGATCGCTGATTTTTTTTTTTTCATTGTTTGATGTCCTGTGACTTAAAAATTATTGTATCAGTCATTTTGTCTAGTTTTTGTTGTTGTTTCAGGAACGAGGTTAACTTTGGTACCTATTGCTCTATCTTACTATCTTGCTTGGCAGTGGAAGTTGAAAGCTTAACTGGTTCCTTCCTCTCTTGAACCTCCCTGTCAGGCCCTTCCTGACAATACTTTTGAAAAGAAGTCTGTCTTTACCTCCTTACCTCATTTTTCTCTACAATAGCATTGCCACCTTTTTTCAATAGTATATCTATACATTTCTATAAATATGTACGTTATCTGTTATAGATGAATGGAAGAGAACATAATTGTTTCACTAATCACTATACTTAGTGTCTAAAAAAATGTTTGACACAGGGGATGCTCAGTAAATGATCTTTGAATAAATGTATTTTTTTCATTTATTAGTTACGATTTTTTAAAAATTTTTATCCCTTATGGCATTTCTTCTTTTCTTTATCCTTTTTTTTGACTTCCTGCTCGTTTAAAAATTTTTATTTGTCTCTCTTTGCTAATTTGCTCTTATTTTTATCATTCCCTTTTCTTTCATTTATTCTTTATTTTTCTGATTTGTGTTGTCAGATCTGCTTTCATTCCTCACACTCTGAAAAAGCCATTCAGTGAAAAAAAGGAAAACATCATAAGTAGAAATAGTATCACACAATGAGGCAGGAGACTGAATTTTATTCCTAAGACTTACATAGATTAGTTATGATTCTGGAAGAGTTATTTAACCTCTCTGACTTGATTTCATCTTTTATAATTATAATAATATCATCTAATATTTATATAATTACAAATATATTAAGTGGTTAATAAATACTAACCTAGAAAAGTTCTAACTCTCCAATGTAGGTAGTAATTATGATTTTTACTTTATATATGAAAAGGAAGAAACAGAGTGAATAAATGTCTTAAGATTACAAATACAGGGTGGCGCCTGTGGCTCAGTGAGTAGGGCTCTAGCCCCATATACCAAGGGTGGTGGGTTTGAACCCGGCCTAGGCCAAACTGCAACAAAAAAATAGCCAGGCATTGTGGCGGGTGCCTGTAGTCCCAGCTATTTGGGAGGCTGAGGCAAGAGAATGGAGGTTGTTGTGAGCTCTGACGCCACGGCTCTGTCTCTAAAAAAAAAAAAATTAAAATAAGATTATAAATATATTGGCTCTAAAAAAAATAAGATTACAAATATATTAGCTTGGTGCCTGTAGCTCATTGGTTATGGAGTTGGCCACATACACTGGGGCTGGCAGGTTTGAACCTGGCTTGGGTCTGCTAAACAACAATGACAACAACAACAACAACAACAACAACAACAACAACAAAATAGCCGGGAATTATGGCGGGTGCCTATAGTCCCAGCTACTTGAGAGGCTAAGGTAAGAGAATGGTTTAAGCTCAGGAGTTTGAGATTGCTGTGAACTATGACATCAAGGCACTCCACCGAGGATGACATAGTGAGACTGTGTCTCAAAAAAAAAAAAAAAAAAAAAAAATTACAAATATATTAAGTAGTTAATAAGTAGAAAAGGTAAAACTTTATCTGAATCTACTGACCATATGTTTGCTACTCTTTGCAAGGCATTTAACTATTTCTGCGAATCATAATCTATAATAATGGAAGTTTCTTTTTAGCTATAAAATATTATTGTTCTATAATATGAAAGATTTGCAGATATGAATTTAAAGGCATAGGGAAGACAGCTCCTTGGAGCCTAACCTAGCTTAAAAGGTGACCAGTGAAAGTACCTATGAAAAGACTGAAATTCAAATATTTTCTCCAGAAATGAATGTGGTTTCACATAACCAGCAAATTAATATGATAGAATAAAATATAAAAAAAGTTTTTAATGATATAAGGGACCTTTAGAGATAATCTTGCCCAATCTCATCATTTTAAATACAGTGTAACTCCATAGTTGACCATCTTCCTACATCAACTATCTCCTTAAATTGACCTAATTTTCAGAGATTGGATGTGCACCACTTGTATGTATCAGTACTGTAGGCCTAGCTCCTCATGTTGACCACCTTTGTACATTGAACAGTTTGTTATAGTCTTTGGGTGGCAAACTTGGAGGTTCTACTGTATGTGAAAAATTATATGAAATTGTTTGATTTTTAAATACTATTTCATTAACAGTGTGTAAAAAATTAGTAAAAGGTGGTTTCTGATTATAGAATAATGGATTGGTTTCCAAGGTACCTGAAACTTTAAAAGGCTTTTAGAGGCACAAGATCATATAGTGAAATGCGCACACAATCACTTTAGTGTAGGTCATGAGTTTGGTTTCCACTTATTCTCTGTTACTTTGAGAGACTAATTTCATTTCCTTCAAACTTAATTTTTTCATCTGTAAATAAAGCTACTAATAAATATTCATATGCTCCAAAAGGGTTAAAATGACCATTAAATAAAATAACACTAAGTGAAATTATAACTGAGTGAAATCTCAGTTATAATAAAATAGACCATGAAAATATAACCAGATTGTATTATTTAATAGTTAAATAATTTCAAGCCGAACTATCCTGAAATTAATTTTTAAAGGCAAATTGAAGGATATACCTTTGAGTCATTAAGAAATAAATTCCTTTTCATAATACATGGTATTGATCACTAAGAGAAGACTTTAGGATATCTGATATTAAATCCCAGGTCTTGTCTGAGTCCCCATGGAGTCAGCTGGTAGAGTTATAGAGGATCACTTTAAGTTCTTCTGAGCACTTGACTTTACTTCTGATATGACACTTTATGTCTCTGGCTAGAAGAAACTGACTATTTTGCAGAATTCTAGTGATGCTAGCAACTACAGATGCTAGTTTTTCTTTCATTTCTCAGATTTGAAAAGTCTTTTGGCTCTTCATGTGAGAAAGAGCCTGCTGCCAAGTTCTATCTTCCTATCATCACCATTCATTTACTGATCTTATGATTTGTGTGGGTTTTGAGGATATAAAGAATTTTAGATATGGTCTTCAGATTCTTGTCATATGCCCACACAAGTCATAAGCATAACAATAAGTAATACATAATCTAGGGTAAGTGCCTACTAAACTGTTCAGATACTACTATGTACAGCCTGTAGACATTTAAATAAACAAAATGGCACAGAAAGGCACTGATGGTAACAGGAAAGGTGTAATATTAGGAAGTGAAATTTGAGTAGGGCATTTGCAGAGAAATGATACGAGTAAATCATAAAGGTAGTAAGATATAAAATTGTGGCTTAAGGGAAGTGTTTTTGTAGAATAATAATAAAAGATCCTTTTGAAGATGTAGATAAGAATTATTTAGAGGACCCTTTATAATAAAAAAAAAATCAAATAATTATGTATTATTTACTACATAATAAAAAATCAAATAATTATGATGAAAATATAATGAATACAAGGAAATGTACTATTGAGCATTTCTTAGGACTTATTTAAATGTTATATCATAGTTAGTACTGCACAATTCTTTTTTTTTTTTGCCAGGGCCAGGCTTGAACCCGCCCCGGTATATGGGGCCGGTGCCCTAGTCCTTGAGCCACAGGTGCTGCCTAGTACTGCACAATTCTTATGAACTAGAGCCTATTTCTATTCTCTATCTTCAGTCCTCACTTTCTCTTTTTACCATAAAAGCATTATATGTTTATTATATAAATAATAGGAAAATACAGTACAACTAAAAGAAATCTTAAAAATCCACAATATGTTCTGGAACTTTTGTACCTTTTTTTTACCTAACTTGTTTCTGTTGATATTTTTTATAAAACTTTCCCAAGATACTTTCACATTTAAAAATAAAGTTGGCCTTACAGGTGCTGGTCAACCTTTTGTACCCTTGTACCTTAACCTCTGGGGTAAAGAGAATGTCTATATTAATGCAGCAGTATCTCCACCAGGACCACTCTTTCTCCTGTTTCCCCAAACTGAGTAGTAGTTGAGAATATGACATTTTTAAGCTAGAGAGACCCAAATACCTTTGTTCTACCCTTAGCTGATGTTCCATGGCCCCAAGGTAGAAGCTAGATCAGCAGCTGCCCCAAGCCAGTTTCATCTTCTGGTTGTAGGCTTTGGAGAAATAGGAGGATTGACTCTTAGCCACTGGGAAGGGTATTGCTTTACCATTCAGATAAACCTTGTTGTGGCATTCAGGAAGCCAGGGTCCAGAGCTGCAGGGCTGAAGTTCCTAGTTCCCTCCCACATAGGCCATCACATAAATCTGTCATAAAGGCATCAAAGCCAGACTGATGCAATCCATCCCCAGACACTTGATTAGCACTATATTAACTCCCTGAACTTCGGAAGTAGCTATGTCAGCTTTTTCAGACATTGCTATCTTAAGCCCCAGCTCCATGTCATTTTTGTGTCTCTGCTCAGAGCAAGGCAGGTTCCTAGTTTCATCTTCAGCCACTTCCTGCTCTTGAGGCTATCCCCATAGACCTACTTCATGGGAAGACCATCCTTAGCTTCTTCAGAGGTCTGTTCCATGCAGGTTCAACAAAGCCCTCATCCATTTTCCTCTATGCCGTCGCAGTCACCGCTTATGACTCCATCTTACCAGCACAGCCTTATCAGTGTTAATAAGGTCAATATGATGGGACTGAGGACAATGTGGTCCTAGAGGGCACCAGCTATAGGCCAAGAAGTTGTCACAGACACTGGTGGATTGTGATGGTCTGCAAGGGCCATGCATCAGTGGAAGTCAATATGAAACTTCATGCTAGAAGGATAGCTGCAGAACTTCAGAGTAAGGTGTGGATGGCCAGCTGCCTGCTGTTTCCCATTTTCCTGTTCACATTTCTGGAACACATATTCCAAGTAGGAGGCTATAAAGCAAACATGAAACTCAGCAGCATATTTGGTGTCATAAATGCCTACTGGGAACATCTCACACATGTCAGTGGTGAAGGTTCCCAGACTATATGGGAAGTGTGCATAGAAGTTCTAGTACAGGAACACAAGTCTGTAAGGCCATGTGTAGCACTAGGGGCCAGATGGGCTGGATCAGCTTCAGGGACGGTGTCTGTACTGACAGGCTCTCACTCTCATCACCCTTGTCATTGCCCTTATGGTAGGGGATACCCTGGACATACTGCTGGTTAAAGTTGAAACCCATGTTCTAACAGGAACTGTAGAGACTTTGGTTTTATGACATACTCCTCCATGCACAATAGGTGAGACTGAATACCCAAGCCAGGTAGGAATGTTCCTCCTTGTCTAGCTTGAAGCAGGCAAGACCCAGGGAGAGGACAGAATAGATCCTGGCAGCATGATACACAGTCTTGTAACATTCCTCTGTGCACTGGTTCAGCAAACTCTTCCAGTCCTCAAGCCCACTCAGCTCCGTGCCCATAGTCACAAAGTTAGCTGCCTTCATGGCCAACATGAAGGATGGCCACATCTCCTTGAGAATCTACCATGGGAACCTGTTAGGTTCTGCCCAGATTTTGTGCTTTTGCTGGCTGACACCACCATCCAAAGTTGCTAGAGCTGAAGATGCACCAACCTCATTGTCACCAGCCATGACACCACGCATCTCTAGCCTGAGTAGTCTGTGGGCAAGTGCAACTTCCACTTGGCCTCCTGGAGTGGCACTGGCAATAGGGGATGGGGTGGGATCTTGCCCATAGAACTTTTCTGCTTCTAACTGGTGTGCACACACACATACCATGTAGAAAGGAATTTCACCTTCAGAAGGCTAAACAGATTCCAAAATCTAAATATGACCATCTGGAGACTATATACAGAAAGGTTTTGCTTGAAATCCCTTTGGTGGTATTAGGAATGAGTATGAAAGAATAGTATAGGGCAGGGGCCAGGAAACATTTTATATAAAGAACAAGATAGTAAATATTCTAGGCCATATGGTTTCTGTTGCAATTAAACTCTGCCATTGCAGTGTGAGAGAAGCCCTGGACAGAATGTAAATGATGAGTGTGGCTGTGTTTCAATAAAACTTTATTATAGAAATTTTCATAGAATTTTCAGAAATAAAAAAAATATCATAGAATCTAGTACATTTCTGGTTCAGGAGCAGTAGAAGACAACAATGTTCTCATGCAAGGCACCAGGAACAAAGACAATGGGAAGCAAACCAAAGGGGGTACTCTACTAGAGTAGAAAACTAGTGAATAACCATAAGTCAAACTTAAATGACCTTCTGAGTATTTCCAGAAAAATGTTGAGGATTTCACAAGGACTAACTTCCTTAAACTAGGGGCACAAAGTAGTAGCAAAGTTTCAAGTTTTTTTTTTTTTTTCTCTGCTTCCCTCCCCCACACTTTTATTCAATGAACAAATTTGGGAGACCCAGAAAACATAGCTTTTATTTTCAAAACTGGAATCAGTTATAATTGGGGAGTGAGTTAAATATTCCCACCCCAGCTCAGGTCTGTGGTGCCCAACTCAGCATGGACAAGGAATAGGAAGGTAATCATCAGAAGTCAGGGTGGGGGCACCAAGGCTAGGGGCTGCAGGAGGCCTGGCCTTTACACCCAGCCCTGTTTACTCAGCCCTGCATACACACAGCCCTGTACACTCAGCCCTGCACACACACAGCCCTGCACACCCAGCCTTGCACACTCACAGCCGTGTACACTCAGCCCTCCACACACAGGCTTGCACACTCAGCCCTGCACACACACAGCCCTGCACACTCACAGCCATGTACACTCAGCCCTGCACACTCACAGGCCTGTACATTCAGCCCTGCATGTTCAGCCCTGCATAAGCAGCCCTGCATGTCCAGCCCTTCTTCTAGGAGAATGCCCACAGAGGAAGCCAAGTAGCCACCCCCAGCTTGTCCACTAATCCCTGAAGGTCACATCTGCCCCTAACTGGTCACTCTCCCAGGTAAGGAAGTTCCCACCCTGTCTGGGGCTTTGCCCCTCTCTCCCCAAAAGCAGATCTCCCCTGACCAAGGCCTCAAAGTTTCAAGTTTTATAACTGATAAAATTCCATTAGTATCTATGAGCTGGTAAAGTCTGAAGAAATTCAGATTATAAACAACATACATGTGTGAGTTATGTGTATATATGCATATATGTATATTTTATACAAATATAAGCTCATCTTTATTTGTTTTTAAGCAAATTCTTTTTACATGATATACTATTTAACATATTACAAACACTTTTTTACATAAATATATATTTACCCACAACATCACTAGTATCATCTCTAGGCACATACACTATTACTCCCCATCCTTTCTGCACCAGTTTTTAGAATTGCTTACTCTAGTCATCTTCAGATATGCCTTTTCTACCATGTTAAATGTTAATCTTATTAACTCTTTATTTTTGACCATAATACCATAATTATCCTCCTTCACAGTGTTTGGTACCTAAAATTACTATAGAAAAGTGTTTTTGTATTCTATTCTAACAAAAAGCATCAGAAATTAGGAATATTTAGTTATCTCCAAGAAATACAATTACTTAAAAGAAGAAAATATTGTGGCCTTGGTTAGAATAATGTTATAAAATGGCCCAAACCACATGTCTTCCAAAAAAGAAAGCATTAAGTTACTATCCATCTGGCATATCGGGTTTATTATTTACAAGGACTCCATGGCTCTTTCTCCTTAAAACAAAAGTAGCTACTCTTGAACTATTAGGACATGGTCTGCATGGTTTGAAATCAACACTGATATGACGGGTATGACTGAATGGGTACAGGACAATAATGAATTAAAATATTTTTAAAGTAATTTTTATTGAAATTATCAGGTTGCATTTCCATAACAAAACAAAAATTTGCATGCATGTTGAATGTGTTTAAAAAAAACACATTACTGAACACTGATGTATGGATTCAACTCAAGCATTATGACTTTAAAATGCTATTTGTCTAACCTTTATAGAACTTACTCTGATAGGAAGTACGGATCCGTTTCGTTAAATCGGGATAAAAGTTAGACAGGCCACGCATGCAAAAGTTGACTTTGGAACATGCCAGAACACCAGCATCAGCAGCAGGCAGGGGAAAGAGAAAAATATTCTAAAGTGAAAGGAAGTGATATCATACCAGAATCTAGAACAGCCAAGATGAAGAAATTGCAGCAAGATTAGGTAATCAAATTAGAGAAGAGATATAAAAAAATAAATTAATTAAAAAGTAAAAGGTGGTAGATGAATGATGAGAATGCTATCGCTGTAGCAATTTTATTTAATCAAATGTCTTACTAAAGAGGATTGCATATTTTTCTTATCTGTTTTTACAAAGTACACTTATTTGGCTTATTAAGTAATATGTATATACATTACCTCATTGATGTAAAAATTATTATTTTAATCCATCCATAGTTAAAAAGAAAGCTAGGGATTTTAGTCTTTAATATTATTTTTTGTAATGTGAAGTGAGTACTCAATCATTTTGTACACTAAATACAAACCAAGTTTACTTTATCAAAGTTTTTCTTAATTTTAAAGTCATTAAAATTCTTCATTTTACAGTCTTTAATAATTGCTAAGTTTTAATGAATTTAAATTAACAGTTATATTAAATTTGTCAAAATATACATTTTTTTTCTACCCCACTGTGTATATCCAGCAAGAAACTTAGATGTCATAGAATTCACAGCTTTTTGATTGAATTGGTGCTTTCTGTATTGCAGATTTAGTGCCTAATATCTACCTACCCTTAGTCCCTGAGCTTCAACCTTCTCTTTTCCAACCATAAGGTAATCTTATGTGTACGTAATTTTCTCCAATTCTACCTTCTTTTTAAGAGCCAGGAATGATAGAGGGAGAAGGTACAGAATTTCCAGTGCTCCTAAAATATTGGTAAAAGTTGAGATCCTTAACCAAAAAGTCTCAGGATCCAATGAATGAATTTTGTGCCCCTCAAAAGGGTCTAAACTAGCAATTTGGAAAAATTTGACTTTTACAAAATAAAGCTTAATAAAGAAGGAGCACTTAAATGTATTGCGTTTTATTAGGTTAAAAGGGAAATTCATTCAGATGTTAAATTTGACACATGCTATTACCAAAACAATACTACCATTATGTATCTTTTTAATTTTTTATCATAAAATACTTTTCATAGGTGTACATAATAAAGACTTTAATATTCAATAGGTTATTTCAAATAAAACAGAGCAAAAAGTTAAAAAAATTATCTATTAATAGAATAACACAATAATATAGCTGCATCTCCCTCTGAAAACCTTTTGCCTAATTTTTTATCAGCTAGACTACTGTCAGTGGAAAAAAAATACACAAAATTTTGGCAGTGTTTACAAAGCCAACTATTTGGATATATAATAAAATTTCAGTAAAATTTTAGATAATGTGGCATATATATTTTGACATTATATCTTTCTTAACCCTGGTTTCTCTTCTCTAATAGTTACATAAATCAACTTATTGGTCCTGCCAAGAAAAAATGATTTCTTTTATAACATTTAAACAATTTTAATGAATAATGTTTATTGCATTGTGAAATTAACTCCAGGAAAGTCATCAACAAAGAAAGGCGACAGTTGTGATATAGAATTAAGTAGTGAATGACTTAAACTTATCTTTCAAATGAAAACCCTAATTTTCATAGTAATTTTACATAGACAGTTATGATATAGAATTAAGTAGTGAATGACTTAAACTTGTCTTTCTACTAGAAAGCCATAATTTTCATAGTAATTTTTATATTTAATAGCTTCTTATTTTCTGTTATTTCCTGGGAATTCAACTTAAGAAACTTGAGATGCTTCCAGTTAAGCACCCCCTTGTTCTTTCAAAGATTCTCATTATGTTTCTGCTCCATTCATATTTTTTACCATGGTATTGTAAATTATATTGAGTTTATTTTGCCATGTATTTGAGTAGCATAACAGAAGAAAGACAAGAAATCTAAGAAAAAAGATGGACTCAAGTTCATAACTCATCTTGTTTTATTTCCTACCTGTGATGAACTGCTTGTTTTTTCGAGGAGACCGTGGTTGACGTTGGTATAGGTCACTTGATTTATATAGGTCAATGGTCCCCATGCTTAACAGTACTGTCTTCTGTATGAAATCCACCACTGCCAACCCATTGCTGTTCCCAAATGCAACTCTAAGAGAGAAAAAAATATGGTGCAACTAGAATATATCATAACAAGCATAATTATTTTTAATTTAAATAAAAATCAGATTATTAGAAAAGGTTGGGAAGGTTGGTTAGTGATTTGTGTAAAGTCAAGAGGAATGCCTTGCCTTTACATTGGATAGACTGACTTTGTATCATAGGCATGATCATTTGCTGAAAAAAAAAAAAAGGAATAAACTGCAATCACATTTTATCAGCAGTTTTAGCATATAAGTAGTGATTACCCAGTCTTCTCTTTAACTTGCTCTTATGTCTTTTACAGAAGAATTACACAAAATCTTTCTGCTACTCAAGGGAGAGATAGGTCAAGAAATATCACTAGCTGCAGATACTTTTTCAAATAACATTATTAGGCTCTAAAAAAATTCTCTTCTTGAAATGAAAATAAAAATTAACTTCATATATTAAAGCTTTTGACATGTAGTATGCAGATTCTCACATTTCAAACAGATTGTCTAGGAAATAATTCTAGGATTCACCAGAGAAGGGACTGGAATGACCACAAGTGGGTAAGGAGAGTTGGGAGAAGCACCTGGATGTGAGGAAACGGTAAGAGAGAGGCCCCCAGGGGTTTTTATGGTCTTGGCTGCAAGAGTACCCCCTGACCCACACAAGTCTCAAGCATAACATAGAGAACTGCTTGGGGAATTGCACAAAAATATTGCTCTAGAAAGGGAACTTACAAGGAATTCCATAGGTACCTGAACATATAGCAGATTGATCCAGGTGCTATATTGAGGGCCTAGATACATGAATTGCAGGCACACTTGCAGCCACTGAGTGGCTCCAAGGAGAGACAGAGAAACCCAGGCATTCCCATGCTCCCTTGGGAAGGTCTCTGCTTCCCTGTTGCAGGCTTCTGTTGAGACGGAGATGTGAGTGGACAGCATTTCCACAGTTTCTTGTCCATGCTGCTTGTCTGGGTGGGGCTCTAGGCTTTCCAAATGCAATTCTGAGCTTCCATTTTGAGAGTTTGACACTGGGACACTCTACCCTCAGGCTGAGTTTGAGCTAATAGGGTTGCAGCACCCACCTTATTTGGAGATAGGTAGGGAAACCAGGCTTTTCATCTCCCATGTATCATGGTGCCCACCATTCTGCAGCCAGATGCTGTGGGACTAAGTCTTGAGCAGAGTGCACTCCCCACAGTTTCTTGCCAGCACAACCTGATGGAGAAGGGCCTCACCCTCTGGTCACAGGCCCTAGGTACCATTCTGTGAGTTTAAAACCAGGCAGGACACTGTCCTTGAGATGTACTTAGGCTGATGCTGCTATAGCTTCACCTAGCTGAAGAGGGACAGAAGAGCCCAAGCTCACTTACATTCTCATGGGACAACTTCCACCACCCTGCCATAGGCTACAGTAAATCCAAGACAAAGAGCATCTTGCTCATGTTCTTTGCCTGGAAGGGGCCCACTTTCTTTGGTAACAGACCCAAAATTCCAGTTTGAGAGTTAAAACCTGGGCTACACATTGCCCTCAGGCTGAGACAGGGCTGACACAGCTGCAGCTCTGCTCAGCGGAGGAATGGAAGAGGCCATGTTCTTCTATATGCACATAAAACAATTCTCACTGTCCTGGTAGGGGCTCCTGTGAGACTGAGATGCAAGCAGACCGCAATTCCCATGGTTTCCTGCCCATGTCATTTGCCTACAAGGAGTCCTGTCCTCTTTGACTGCAAGCTGGTGCCATTTTGAAAGTTTAACACTGGGATGCTTCCGGTCCTTGGGCTGAGTTTAAGGTGATATGGCTGTAGTTACCACCTACAGGGGAAAGGACCAAGGTCTCCTAAGCACATTTAGGGTAATACCCATTATCCTTTTATAGGAAGCTGTGAGACTGGGGACTAGTCTGCCCAATTTATTGCAGCTATTAGTAACACCAAAATGGAACACTTGAGTCCTAGTGGTTGGCTTCCCAAACACTACCTCCACCACCCACAACATACTTGTGGTTCAGGGGACTGAGAATCTACCCATTTACCTGGCCTTATGCTCCAGCTATTAGCTTCTGAGCAAGCTACCTGAAAGCCCATGAATTGGGCTATACTAACACTGCTGCCAGGTTAAGGTACTCTGGGGCTTTAAATCAGGCATACTCAGCCCCCTCCTTCCACAAGCAGGGCCAAAAGACTGGCTTGCCTGGCATTCAAGACCTAGAAAAACTTCATCACAGCCTCAACTAATAACTGTTCCCTCGGCCACCAAGGAAATCACAGTTACCACTATGTGTACTGCCTAAGATATCATATAAAGATCACAGTACTGCAGGCACCCCAAATCAAAGCCAAAATGTCTTACTCAACAATCTATATACATCTTCAAGAATAAATCTTATCCTATAAAAACAACTTCTAAAAAATAGGAACAGCAACTGCAGATGCACAAATGTCAACATAAAGACATAGGAAATGTGAAAAAGCAAAAAAATATGTCATCACCAAAAGATCACAATAATTCTTTACCAACTAATCCCAATTAAAAAGAATTCCCTGTAATGACAGATAAAAATATCAGAAAACTAATCCAGGATATAAATTATAAATTTACCAAGGAGAAAGATATCATGAAAAACAAACAAATAAACAAACAACAACAACAAACAAACCCCCAGAAATTCTAGAGCTGAATAATTTATTGATGGAAATACAAAATGTATTTGGAAGCTTTAAGAATAGACCAGATCAAACAGAATAAAGAATCTTATAACTTGAAGACACATCTTTTAAAATAATTCAGTCTGGCAAAAATAAGAGGAAAGACTGAAAAAGAATGAGCACAGTCTTTGAGACATGTATGGGACTACATAGAGCAACCAAACTTATGAATTATTGGTATTCCCAAAGGGGAAGAGAGATCTAAAAGTTTAGATAACCTATTTAAGGAAATAATGAGAACTTCTAAGAATTAGCAAGATAGTTAAGACATTCAAATACAGACTCTTGTCGAGTGGATTAAAGATGGCGACTGAGTAACAGCTTCCCTGTAACTGGGCTTGGCGAATCTGGGGAGACAAGAATCCAGACATCTCTGGCCGGTGGGATCTGCCTATGATCATCCCTTTGAGGATACAGGGAGCCAGCAAGGGACTTCTGGACCCCAGGAGGAA
>CAUYPK010068312.1:0-89505 GCA_963574355.1 Loris lydekkerianus | reverse complement strand
CACCTCAGCCTCCTCACCCTCACCCCACGTTCATCACCCCTCACCGCAGCCTCCTCACCCTAACCCCACGTTCCTCACCCCTCACCCCATGTTTCTCACTCCTCACCTCACCCTCCTCACCCTCACCCCACATTCCTCACCCTCACCCCACGTTCCTCACCCCTCACCCCAGCCTCCTCACATTCTAATCCTGAACTCTATAGCTTTAGACTTCTCACCTCATATACCTACACCTCTCACCCTAACCCAGCACACCTGTGTTACCCGGGCATTAAACACCACCTCATGCTCCAGGCTCCTGCAAACTACCTCACATTCCCTTTTATCTACATACCAGGACACGGCCCAGACCCTTCATATCACTCTAACTCCAGGACTCCCCTGCCCATACATTGCATGTACATTCTACACTGCTCACATTCTCCAGACCCTCATCCTTCACAAAAGAGTGAATTTCTGAGCCAGGTGCCTCTAGTGCCCACCTTTCCCATTCCAAGAGGAGTCTCACACTCAAACTCTTTGTACTGGGAAAGGCCCTCAGATCATAAACAGGACCTTAAGCCCTTCTATTCTGCATGTCTCTGTATTCCTCAATCCCTAGCATCCCCATTTGATCAAGTCCTTCACACCCAAAGTGATACCTAATCCAGACCTTTCCCACCCCCGCACTCCCTCTGCCCACCCTAACTCCCATTTTCTTGGGTTGGCTCAGGCCTCTTTCTCCATCCCACTTACACCAGTATCCTAGGCAACCTCATGAGGAAGACATGCCATGAACTGTAATCCTATAGCCTTCTTCCTCCACATCAGCTCTCACACCTCCCTGGATCCACTTTCCAGATTCATCCTTCCTCTGAGATCTAACCACTCTGGCTATAGCCTCCATCCTTCTAGGTGTTTCACACATGTTCTATCCCCATCCCTACCCATCCTCTTGCCCACTCCTTAAACTACTCTCTTACTTGTGCTCTCAATGTCCTTACCTTGTCCACTCACTGCATATACGTTTCACATTCTCAAGCCTCTTCTACACTTAATCTCTGTGACATCCTAAGGTTCTGAGGATACTGCATAGCCATCAAACCTCAGCCACTATACCTAAGGCCTCTTTGCTTTTCTGCTGCATTCCTAGAAAGAAATTTATTCAACTAAAATTCAAACTAAGAAATTTATTCTTAGGAGAAAAATATTTTCATTGCCATTTATGAAGCAGTGAGAGACCATCAGGCCTGAATTTTCCCCTTGCTGTTCCACGTTGACCTCTCCTTATTTTACTCCATCCCTACCTCTTTACCTTCCTCCCTTACCTTCATAGGATAAGGTGAGCCTTTACCGGTCTGAGAAGTTCCTGTACCATCAATTACCCTGTCTCTTGATTTGTTAGCCTTTTTTGTTCAACCAGCTCTTTCCACACAGTCTGGAAATATAAATAATGCAAAAAAAAAAAAAAAACAAAAAAAACCTTCACTCTGCATCACCTTCTAGTTAATCTTCTGTTTTTCCTACCCTCTTCATTTAAATCTGCACAGTTGTTGTTGTTGTTGTTGTTGTTGTTGTTGTTGTTGGGTTTTTTTGGTTTTTTTTCCGAGACACCGCCTCAAGCTGTTGCCCTGGGTAGAGTGCCATGGCATCATAGCTCATTGCAACCTCCAACTCCTGGGCTCAAGCGATTCTCCTGCCTCCACCTCCCAAGTAGCTGGGACTACAGGCGCCTGCCATAATGCCTGGCTATTTTTTGGTGGCAGCTGTTATTGTTGTTTGGCGGGCCTGGGTTGGATTCGAACCCACCAGCTCAGGTGTATGTGGCTGGCACCTTTGCCACTTGAACCACAGACGCCAAGCCTAAATCTGCACAGTGTTTTGGCTAATGATCTAATAATTATTTAATTCATAATCTTTTTTTTTTTTTTTTTTTTTTCGAGACAGAGCCTTAAGCTGTTACCCTGGGTAGAGTGCCATGGCATCACAGCTCATAGCAACCTCCAACTCCTGGGCTTAAGCGATTCTCTTGCCTCAGCCTCCCAAGTAGCTGGGACTACAGGCGCCCACCACAACACCTGGCTATTTTTTGGTTATAGTTGTTGTTGTTTGGCAGGCCCAGGCTGGATTTGAACCCACCAGCTTTGGTGTATGTGGCTGGTGCCTTAGCTGCTTGAGCTACAGGCGCTGAGCCTAATTCATTGAAATCTTATTATTTTTTTTGGAGATAGAGTTTCACTATGTCTCCCTTGGTAGAGTGCTGTGACATCACATTTCATAGCAAGCTCAAACACTTGGGGCTTAAGCGATTCTCTTGCCTCAGCCTCCGGAGTAGCTAGTACTACAGGCACCCAACACAACACCTGGCTATTTGTTGGTTGCAGTTGTCATTGTTATTTAGCTGGCCCTGGCCAGGTTCTAACCCAGCAGCCTTGGTGTATGTGGCCGGCGCCCTACTCACTCAGCTATGGGTGCCGCCAAATTCATGGAAATCTTGTTGCTGCTTTTACTGTTTCCCTCACACAGTTCTCACTGAGATGACCAGTAACACCCATGGTTGCCATGAGCTGTGACAGCACTCTACCAAGGGTGACATAATGAGACTGTGTTTCAAAAAAATCTAATGAATTTACTGAGCCCTTTTGTAATATTTGATACTGGCATAATATCTTTCAACTTAAAACAAAAACACCAGTGACTCTACATTACATTTCAGGTACTGGCACAAAAAACTCACAAATTTCTACTTTTTTTTTTTTTTTTTCTTTTTTTTTTGAGACAGAGTCTGTCTTCCTGTCTCTGTCTCCCTAGTAAAGTGCTATGGCATCATACCTCACAGCAACCTCAGACTCTTGGGCTTAAGAAATTCTCTTGCCTCAGCCTCCTGGAGTTGCTGGGACTTCAGGTGCCTGCCACAACACCCAGGTTTTTATTTTTATTTTTATTTTTATTTTTATTTTTTTGAGACAGTCTCAAGCTATCGCCCTTAGTAGAGTGCATGGTGTCACAGCTCACAGCAACCTCAAACTCTTGGGCTTAAGCAATTCTCTTGCCTCAGCCTCCCAAGTAGCTGGGAGTACAAGCGCCTGCCACAACCCCCCAGCTATTTTTTTTGTCGTAGTTGTCATTGTTGTTTTAGCAGGCCCAGGCCCCTGAATACCAACCACCAGCCTCGGTGCATGTGGCTGGCACCCTACCCACTGAGCTACGGGCACTGCCCAACCCAGTTATTTTTAGAAACAGGGTGTCACTGTAGCTCAGGCTTGTCTTGAACTTGTGAGTTTAGGCGATCCATCCGCCTCCCAGAGTGCTGGGATAACAGGTGTGAGCCACCACATCCGGCCTCCCCTCCCTTCTCTTTTTTTTTTAGAGACCGAGTCATTTTGTCACCCTTGGTAGAGTGCTGTGGCCTTGCATCTCACAGCAACCTCCAGCTCTTGGGCTTAGGCAATTCTCTTGCCTCAGCCTCCCGAGTAGCTGGGACTACAGTTGCCCGCCACAACACCCGGCTATTTTTTATTGCAGTTTGGCTGGGGCCGGGTTTGAACCTGCCACCCTCAGTATATGGGACTAGTGCCCTGCTCACTGAGCCACAGGTGCCGCCTGTCTCCTTTCTCTTTAAAAACATGTCGGTCAGGGCTCAGCATGTGTAGCTCAGTGAGTAGGTGCCAGCCACATACACTGAGGCTGGCAGGTTCGTGCCTGGCCCAGGCCTGCTGAACAACAATGACAACTGCAACCAAAAAATAGCTGGAGCGTTGTGGCAGGCGCCTGTAGTCCCGGCGACTTGGGAGGCTGAGGCAAGAGAATCACTTAAGCCCAAGAGTTTGAGGTTGCCATAAGCTGTGACAGCACAGCACTCTACCAAGGGTGACAAAATGAGACTGTGTCTCCAAAAAAAAATTCTTTTTTCAGTCAGGCTTTTGTCCCAGCCACTCCAGGAAAACAGCTCCTGTCATGATTGCAAGTGACCTCCAGATTGTCAAATCCAATGGTCACTTTTTAATCCTAAATACTTCTTGATATGGGACACAATTGATTAGTTTTTGCTTACTTTTTTCCCTTGGCTTCCAAGATATCAGTCTTTCCAGTTTTGCTGCTACCTCACTGTCTGCTTTTCAATCTCCTTTGGTGGTTCCTCTTTATCTTTCCAGATTCTAAACACTGGAGACCTCAGACCTCTCCTCCATCTAAGCTCACTTCCTAGGTGATCCTAAATAGTCCCATAGCTTTTTTTTTTCTCTTAATTTTTTTTCTTTTTCTTTTATTTATTTATTTATTTATTTATTGACAATATCTCACTGTATTGCCCAGGCTGGAGTGCAATGACTATTCACAGGGAAGACCCCACTTACTGATCAGCATAGGATTTTTTTGTTTTTGTTTTTGAGACAGTCTCATTACGTTGCCCTCAGTAGAGTACTGTGGCATCACAGCTCACAGAAACCTCAAACTCTTGGGTTTGAGCAATTCTCTTGCCTCAGCCTCCCAAGTAGCTGGGACTAGAGGCACCTGCCACAACGCCCAACTATTTTTTGTTGCAGTTGTCATTGTCATTGCTGGCCCAGGCCAGGTTCAAACCCACCAGCCTGGGTGTACAGCTGGCGCTGTAACCACTGTGCTATGGGCGCCGAGCCAGCACGGAAGTTTTGACTGTTCCATTTCTGATGTGGAGCCAGTTCACCCCTTCTTAGGCAAACTGTGGGTTCTCCACTCCAGGGAGGTCATCATATTGATGCCAAGCATAGGTTGGACATCCAATTACACTACAGACCAGAGCTCATGGGTTCAAGCAATCTTCTTGCCTGAGCCTCCTAAGTAACTGGGACTAAGGCATGTGCCACTGTGCCAAATCCTATGGCTTTAAGTGTCATTTGTACTTTAATAATACCCAAAATATAGATGTTTAACGAGGCTTTTAACTATATTCCAGATTCAAATTTCCATTTGGATGTCAGCGAATACTGTTGGCTCTATTTTCATAACATATCCAGAATCTAATCACTTCTCACTATCTCTACTTCTAAAACTCTGGTCCAAACTCTTTCCATCATCCCTACCCTAGAGTTTTTCAATTGCCTTCTACCTGGTCTCCCTGCTCCATCATCTATTCTTTTTTTTTTTTTTTTTTTTTTTTTCTTGCTGTTTTTGGCTGGGGCTGGGTTTGAACCCGCCACTTCCAGCATATGGGGCCAGTGCCCTACTCCTTTGAGCCACAGGCGCCACCCTCAGTCTATTCTTAACATATCAGAGTGATCTTTTAAAATCATTATCCATATCCCTGTCAAATCCCTCCAATGTCTCATATCACTCACAATAAAAGTCAAAGTCCCACATAAACTGCAACATCCTCTCTAACCTCTCTGCTTCATCTCTGAATGTAGTGCCCTCTTTTTTATTTATTATTTTTTTTTTGGCAGTTTTTGGCCGGGTTCGGGTTTGAACCCGCCACCTCCGATATATGCGGCCGGCGCCCTACTCCTTTGAGCCACAGGCATTGCCCCATCCTGCCCTGCTTTATTCTATTCTAACTTAGTTAGGCTTCTTATTCTTCCTTGGCCACACCAACCATGCTTAGTCTCAAGGCCTTTCTTTTGGCTGTTCACTGTCCCTAGAACTCTTCCCCCAAGATATCCGTAGGGCTCACGTGCTCACTTTTCTTTGGGTCTATTGCAAGATTTACCCTTTCAGAAGGGACTTCCTCATCCGCAATATGTGGAGTGGCTTCCTGCACTCCATTACTCCCTAGCCTCCTTATCCTGCTTTTGTTTTCTCCATAGCATTTATCACTACATGACTTTTTGGGTGTTTTTTTTTGAGACAGAGCCTCAAGCTGTCGCCCTGGGTAGAGTGCCGTGGCATCACAGCTCACAGCAACCTCCAACTCCTGGGCTCAAGCAATTCTGCCTCCACCTCCCAAGTAGCTGGGACTACAGGTGCCCACCACAACACCCGGCTATTTTTTTTTGGTTGCAGCTGTCATTGTTGTTTGGGGGGCCTGGGCTAGATGCGAACCCGCCAGCTCAGGTGTGTGTGGCTGGCACCTTAGCCACTTGAGCCACAGACGCTGAGCCATAACATTTTGTATATTTATGTTCCCCTGACTAAAATGTAAACTCTGCAAGGGCAAGGATTATTAGATTAGTGTTTTTTTGTGTGTGTGTTTGTTTGTTCTCTTTTTTTTTTTTTTATTGTTGGGGATTCATTGAGGGTACAATAAGCCAGGTTATACTGATTGCATTTGTTAGGTAAAGTCTTGCAATCCTGTATTGCCCCCAAAAGGTGTGGCACACACCAAGGCCCCACCCCACCCTTCCTTTTCTCTCTCTGTGATTGTTTTGTTCACTGATATAGTCTAGCCTCACCTAAAATAGTGCCTAGCCTTCAATAAATATTTGTTGACTCATTTGTTACTCACTCCTCTCTTCCATTGGCTTTCAATACATGCACCCTGGTTTCTTACATTTTATACTGTTTATCAGAGCATTTTATGGACTTGTTTCCTTCTACTCTTTAAATGCTTTTTCTTTTCAGGGTTCCTTCCTAGTCCATGGTCTCTTCTCCCTTGAGACACTCAATGAGAATGATTTCATCTCTCCCCATAATTTAAATCACAATCAAATATTTATTTTCAGCCTAGCCTCTCTTAGGGCTCTAATTCTGTACCTCAACTGCTTGTTGGATATTACTTTAATATAATTACCCCATAAACCCCACACACTCAAGCTGCCTCATAATAATTGAACTCATTAGCTGACTGGTCCCATCCTCTCACTCTCATCCTTTCTCCTTCTTTGCTCCATCTATCCTGACGGACTCAAAACCACTGAATTCAGAGTCAATTGTGAGTAAATGTAGTGCTGAGGAGCTACACCTATAAAACCAGATAGGTCTGGATTTTAATCCAGCTCTGCCATTATTTAGCTATGTGATCTAGTTATGTGATCTTCATTAGAGTGCTTGATCCCTATAATCCTGGGTTTCCTTATCTGTACAATGGAAAGAATAATAGCACTTACTAGCAGCGCCTGTGGCTCAAAGGGGTAGGGCACCGGCCCCATGTGCTGGAGGTGGCGGGTTCAAACCCAGCCCCAGCCAAAAAATACAGAAAAAAATAAAAAAAAAAAAGAATAATAGCACTTACTTTGTAATGTTAAGAAGATTAAATCATTCAGTGCTTTCTGAAAATGTACATAGTTCTTTTACATTATTAACTCATTTATTTTTCACTTTCTAATTATAGTAAATATTTTCTGAGCAACTATTCTCTGTACCTTTCATGTATAGTCATGCTAACTATTTAATTTGCTAGATTTGGGTATCTAATATATGCCAGGCCATGCAGAGCTTCACAACAACCTGTAAAGGAGTTACCATTCCACAAAAGGGGAAACTGAGGCATAAAGCCATTGGATAACTTTCTAGGGTGTCAGTAAATGGCACAACTGGGATTCTATTCTGCGCTTTCTGAGTTCATAGAACCTTTCTCCAGTTGCGTACTATCTTTTGTCAGTTCCACTCATGTATTCATTAAGAATTTATAGAGGGCTGGGCACCTGCAGCTCAGTGGTTAGGGTGCTGGCCACATGCTCTGGGGCTGGTGGGTTAAAACCCAGCCCTGGCCTGCTAAATAGAAAAACATAGTCGATCATTATGGCAGTGCCTGTAGTCCCACCTACTCGGGAGGCTGAGGCAAGAGGATTGCTTGAGCCCAAGAGTTTGAGGTTGCTGTGAGCTATGACAGCATGGCACTCTACCAAGGGTGACAAAGTGAGACTCTGTCTCAAAAAAAAAAAAGAAAAAGAAGAATTTTTTGAGCATGGCCAGGTACAATGGCTCACACCTGTATTTATAGCACTCTGGGAGGCCAAGGCAAGTGAATTACCAGAGCTCAGGAGTCAAGACCAAGACGTTGTCTCTACTAAAAATAGAAAAACTAGCCAGGCATTATGCCAGGTGCTTGTAGTCCCAGCTACTCAGGAAGCTGAGGCAGGAAGATTGCTTGAGCACAAGAGTTTGAGGTTGCTGCGAGCTATTATGCTACAGCACTCTACCCAGAGCAACATAGTGAGACTTTGTCTCACAAAAAAAAAAAAAAAAAATTTACTGAGCACCAATAGTATAGTATGTGAGAGCACAGACTGAAGCAAGATTTCCACTACCCAATTCTGTATGCATTTGTTGTTTGACCTTAGACAACTTAGTTAACTTCCCTGAGCCTAGTTTTTTTCGTCATCTGTAATTTGGGATGGTCATAGTACTTGCCCTTATAGGATTATTATAAAAATTAAAATACTTAAAACAGTATCTGTCTGGAAGTAGGTACAGAAGCTATGGGAATGTAAAAGAGGTATGCAGACTGACCTTCAGAGTAGGCTGATGGGGAATATGAAGAAAGACTTCTAGAAAAAGTGATTCTCCAGCTAACTCTTTAAAAAGAAAGAGGGAAAAAAGAAAGGAAAAGGAAAAAAGGAAAGAGGACTTCTCTGAAGGCTGAGGTAGGAGGATTGCTTGAGCCTAGGAGTTTGAGGTTGCTGTAAGGTAGACTGAGACCATGGCACTCTATCAGGGCAACAGAGTGAGACTCTGTCTGAAAACAACAACAACAATAATAGTAAGAGAAGAACATTTCAGGCACTTGAGTAATGGTACTTATAAAGCCATGGAGGCAAGAGAGAAAGTAGTATTTTTAGAGTTTTCAAATGATATAGCTGTAAAGACCATTTTACAAGAGAAGGGTTTGGTTTGAAACTGAGCAAGGACATTTGGATGAACAACTGTTTTCAAAGACTCTTGCTTTATAAGTTTTCACAAAACTTTTCCAGACTGATTTTCTTGATGGAAAAGACTATGTGCTTACTTGCTTTTTAATCCCAAGCTTCTGTAATACTATGTGGCATACAGTGGGTACCCAAATTTACTAAATTAAATAGTTGGTATGATTGAAGGTAGGATATGTGGAAGACATGGTTAGATATTGATAAATACCAGTTTTTATGCCTTCAAAGGTGTTTTTTGTTTTTGTTTTTTCAGGCAGAGAAAAGACTATTTGAATGTTTACTTTGGTATCAAAAATTATTATTTATTATACTGGGCCAGGCGTTGTGGCTCAGGCCTGTGGCCCTAGCACTCTGGGAGGCTGAGGTGGGAGTATCTGACTCTCAGGTCTGCTAGAAGGCCCTTTGCTCCTCCCTCAGAATTCCTACCCTCCAGGGAGGATGGGAGGAGGTGAGACCATGACCTTCTCTCAGAATTAGAGCTTTACAGGTCATTCCTTCCTTCCTTTATTTAGCCAACATTTATTGACCACTTACTGCTTTCCTACCCCAGAGATAAACACTAGGAATAATACTTTGAAAAGACAGCCCCAGCTCCCCAGAACTTCATAATCTAGTTGGTGAGGGGGAGGAGTCCACAATCATGACACCATTTGAGATACACCATGGTGAGGGAAGCCCAGGGAGCCACAGGAAGACTGCCTGGAGGCCTCTAACCCTCAGCAAAGGCCAAGCAGGCTTTCTCCACATGTGCAGTGAGAACAATAACATAGTGTCTGTGGCCCATCCCTCCCTGTTTTATGGTCATGTGGCTCAATCCTTCACCTTCATGAGACCATAAGTTCCCTGACAACTCATATGGCCTTGTAATCTACTCCTCTCCCATCTTTCCTAGCCTAGTGCCTTGTACATAAATCAGTGAGCATCAGATGTTAATGGAATGAATTAATGTATATTAATAAAGATCAGGGAAGGACCTAGAATGATTTCAGTATTTTAAATAACAATTTACTGAACAGTATATAATTTATATCTTTTAATCTTTACAAAACCCTATAAGATATAGGTACTATTGGGGTGGCACCTGTGGCTCAAGGAGTAGGGCTCCAGGCCCATATACCGGAGGTGGTAGGCTCAAACCCAGCCCCGGCCAAAAAACTGCAAAAAAAAAAAAAGAAAAAAGAAAAAGATATAGGTACTATTAATAATTTCCTTTTAAAAATTATAAAGCTTTTACAAATTACAAAAACATTTTTTCAGGAAGATAAGTGAGTTGCCGAAGGTAAAATAGCTACTATGTTGTGGAGCCAAGATTTGACTCCTGGCAGTTCTACTCTAAAACCAGGACTGTCTGTATGGGATACTACCTCTAATGCCCAAGAGAGTCCTTCTGGAAAATTAAGTTGATCTATAATTTTTTTTTTTTTGAGACAGAGTCTCATTATGTCGCACTCGGTAGAGTGCTCTGACGTCACAGCTCACAGCAACCTCAAACTCTTGGGCTCAAGAGATTCTCTTGCCTCAGCCTCCCAAGTAGCTGGGACTACAGGTACCCACCACAATGCCCAGCTATTTTCTTGTTGCAGTTGTCATTGTTGTTTAGCTGGCCCAGCCTGGGCTCAAACCCGCCAGCCTCAATGCATGTGGCTGGCGCCTTAACCACTGTGCTACAGGTGCCGAGCTTCTATAATTTTTTTTTTTTAATCTGAAAATTTGTAAATGATTTTGTATTTTAGAATTAAACTTACCTTCTTCCAGGCACCTATAATTTCAGATCTATATTTATTATATTAACTGCTGTTTAGTTATCTACTTTGGTATCTGTTGTATTCTGGTTTGTCATATGGTACAGGCAGAATGAGAACCAAGACCCCATTCTTGGCAAGGGAAAACATCCCCAGAAAAGGGGGAAAATAAAAAAGTAAACTGAGAGAGACAGAACAAAGGAAAATCAGCTAGTTAACTTTAAACCAGCCACTGCTAAATTTCTTATCTGAGCAAGTCTCCTGTTGTTCCTGGAAACTGGCCTGTAGGGGGATACAGTTTACCAAATGTGCTGGGTCTGTGAACACTCTGAAGGAATAATGGCCACAAAGGAAGCTGTGAGCAATGCCTAGTGAGAATCATTAACTAGGTCTAGATAACAGTCAAAGCAAATACCCATTGTGGAGATTTGTATTTTGCTGGGGCAGAGATAAGGGAACAGCTTGAGACCTGAAATATGGGTGGGAGGGCTTATATCCCTTATTGAATAGGAAGACCCTCTGTGGTGGTGATGAGAGGAAAATTCCTCTTTCCCACTGATTCTTCAGAGGAGATTGACCCCAGTGGGTTTTACTCTGCAGTGAACTAGCAGAGACTAACACCTCCCTAGGAATCTCTTTGTGTATGACCACAGGCAGGAGGCCACCCCCACACAAGGCTTAGGTTCCCGATTTCTCAAGGCTGCTCAGATCCTTAAGGTTAATGATTATAGAAACAATAGGAGCTGATATGCTCACTCAGAAAAACTGCTGGCATCTTCGTTCCCTTCCTCAGCTTACCCTCCAGGCTAATGAACAAATAGCCTAGAATAAAAGCTGAGTGGAATTGACACTTGTGGCCACTTGCCAGGAACCCCACAAAAGGGCGATGGTCCCCTGTGTTCCTACCTTTGAAAATTCTATTCTGTGTGTCTTGTCTCTTTCTTTCTCCTCATTTCTTTTCTTTCTTTTTTTTTTTTTGAAGAGACAGAGTCTCACTTTATTACCCTCTGTAGAGTACTGTCACATCACAGCTCACAGCAACCTCCAACTCCTGGGTTTAGGCGATTCTTTTGCCTCAGCCTCCAGAGTAGCTGGGACTACAGGCACCTGTCACAACACTGGCTATTTTTGTTGTTGTTGTTGTTGTTATTGTAGTTTGGCCAGGGTCAGGTTCGAACCCACTACTCTTGGTATATGGGACCAGCGCCATACCCACAGAGTCACAGGCGCCACCCTCTTTCTTGTCATTTCTAACTTTATATTTGTTCAGTCGGTCACCACAAGATCCACAGGTCTTAACGGACCCTGCCCCAGGGGCAGGACCCCTGCCATATGATATCTGTATGACTTATTCCTAGCATTGCACTAAAAATTCCTTAGGACAGGGATTATATCTTCATAACCACATCAGCACAACAGCTTACCTTTTAGTGGGTACTCAATACAGTTTTGCCAAAATAAATTCCACTATTTGTCACCATAATGGCCAAGACCTTTTTTCCTTATGACAATGAAAATGTCTTCTACTTTAACTATTCCAGCCCCCAGCTATGTTTGAAGAACTGTTTGTATGGTAAGGATCGAAGAAAGGGAAAGGATGACTAATATGTACCAAATGCTATGTGGGGCCCTTTATGCACATTCTCATTTACCTTTCAGCCCTGTGGGGCAAATGACATCAGAATCTAAGACGGGAAAAGAATTCTTTGGATGAATCACCCAGTTGTTAGCAGTAGAGCTGGAATTAAAACATAGGTCTGTCTCACAACAGCTTTTTTCTGTGTACCACCTAGATGGCTGATTCTGACTCTGGGGAAAGAAGCTATGACAACATGCTGAAAATGCTGTCAGACCTGAATAAGGACTTGGAAAAGCTGTTGGAAGAAATGGAGAAAATCTCAGGTAGGATGTCTTCCCAGGATGGGTGCCTTCTCATTCTTTCTAATAGCTCAAATTTTTTCTAAACTGAGCTCTCCTCAAGTGCCTTCTTTTAATGAGGGCTTCTCTGACTACCTCTCAACTTTCCCAGCATATATGAGGTAACAACCGTACCACAGAATTTGACACTTATCCACTGAGTGTTGCCTTGAATTGTGTTATGATTAGTTTATATATGATTGCATCTTATTTCTGCAACTGGACCATTATCTTCTTGGGGGCAGAAATAGTGACTAGTGACCTGTTTCGTAATCAGCACAGTACTAGATGCAAGCTTCCATGCTCAGTAAATGACAAACACAGGTGAATATGAATCTGTGAACAGAGTTGGAACACTCTTACTGTGAATTGTTTAAATAAAAAGGGTTCAAAGTAACAGTGCTCAGACAGTAAGTAAGGTGCTGAAATAGGAGATACATCTCAGTGGAATAAAGCAGCAATGGGGTTGAGCAAATTTATTTTTGGAAAGGAATGTTATTTTGTTGCTACATTCAGCCATATACTCAGCAGTGGTAATAACACCATTAAAATTTCTTTTATGTTATCTGCTAATTCAGAATATGGGTAATGCTTGTAATTTTTTTTTTTTTTTTTTTTTTTTTTGAGCAGAGCCTCAAGCTATCACCCTGGGTAGAGTGCCGTAGCATCACAGCTCACAGCAACCTCCAACGCCTGGGCTCAAGCGATTCTCCTGCCTCCGCCTCCCAAATGGCTGGGACTACAGGCGCCTGCCACAACGCCCGGCTATTTTTTGCTTGCAGCCTTCATTGTTGTTTGGCAGGCCGGGCTGGATTCGAACCCACCAGCTCAGGTGTATGTGGCTGGTGCCTTAGCTGCTTGAGCCACAGGCGTCGAGCCGTAATGCTTGTAATTTGTGAACCTATGTTTTGCTAGTGAAAATAATAATGTAAAACACACTTTAGAAATCATGTACATGCTACTCAAATGAACACAAATTATTTTGGGGGATGTTATTTGCAAATAATTTTCATTCATTATAGCAGGCTTTAGAAAATTTCTACTTAGAAATGTTTGTAGTTTTTTGGCTATGTATTTGAAAGTTTATTTATTGAGACAGGGTCTCATTCTGTCGCCTGAGCTAGAGTACAGTGGCATCATCTTAGCTCATTATAACCTCCAACTCATAATCTCAAGTGATCCTCCTGCCTCAACCTCCTGAGTAGCTAGGACTATAGCGACACTACCATGCCTGGCTAAATTTTCTTTCTTTCTTTTTTTTTTTTTTTTTTTTTTTCAGAGTCTCACTATGTTACCTTCAATAGAGTGCTGTAGCATAACAGCTCACAGCGACCTCCAATTCTTGGGCTTAAGCGATTCTCTTGCCTCAGCCTCCCAAGTAGCTGGGACTACAGGCGCCCACCACAACACCCAGCTATCTTTTTGCTGTAATTGTCATTGTTGTTTGGTAGGCCCGGGTTGTGTTTGAACCCGCCAGCTCCAGTGTATGTGGCTGGTGCCCTAGCTGCTGAGCTATAGGTGCCAAGCCTAATTTTTCTTTCTGTTTTTTTTTTTTTTTTTTAAATAGAGCCTCAAGCTGTCACCCTGGGTAGAGTGCTGTGGCATCACATCTCACAGTAACCTCTAACTCCTGGGTTCAAGTGACTCTTCCTCCTCCACCCCCTCGCCCATACATACCGTATATACTCGAGTATAAGCTGAGTTTTTTCAGCACAAAATTTGTGCTGAAAAACCCGAACTTGGCACAAATTTTGTGCCGGAAAAAACTCAGCTTATACTCGAGTATATATGGTAAATTAAAATTAAAGCACATCTTAATTTTATATTAAAATTATAATCTGGCAAATGCTAGTAGTAGGTGTACACTGAGTACTGGGGAGGGGGTGGAGGAGGAAGAGTGGCTGTCTGGGGAGGCCAGCAAGGATTTGAGCAGAGCATTTGGGAAAGAGTGAGAGTTGGATAGGTGTGTTGTGGTGCTGGGGCTTTAGGGTAAAGACAGAGGTCACTCCAGCAGAAGAGACTGCTGAGAATAAAGCCTAAAATAGTCAAGGAGACAGATTAGTACATGGAGTTCACAAGTGGCAAGCCAAAATAAAAGAGGCTGGAAAGGTGAGAAGAAAGGTTTTCAGTGCCAAGCTAAGAAATTTTACCTTTCTTATCTGTGTGATAGAGAGCCATTTACAGTTGCAGAGAAGACACTTGTGTTTTAGAAAAATAACTCTTAATGACAGGATGAGGGATGGTTTGGAGAAGGAAGACTGGAGGCAGGAGGCTTTTGTAGAACTAAATGCTAAAAAGGAAATAGCTTTAACTCAGGTTTGGCATTGAAAACAAGAAAGGAATACACGATTTCTTTGATATAATCTCTTATTGATTTGTATGAACTCTTTATGTGTTAAGACTATAAAGTCTTTATCAATTTGTTCTTTTCCTTTTAATTTTGTATATGAGGATTTGGTGAACAGAAGTCTTATGTAAAAAAAAAAAATTATCAATATTTTCTTTCTGATTTATTCATATTACTTTGACACCTAGAACATCTTTCCCTAATCTAAGATCAGTGAAATATTTACTTGTATTTTCTCCTACTTTTCTCTATGTTCCTTTTTAACATTTAATTCTAATTTATCTGGTGTGCCAAAGGACCTAGGTTGCATATTACATTTTTATATAAATTCACTAGAGACTCTTTTTGGCAAATATTCCCACAATAATTAAGGCAATAGTTAAGTGAGTTATTAAGTAAAAGGCGAAAGATTTACGCTATTTGAAGACAAACCAGAGTATTGTGAGTTTTTAAGTAATAAAGTTAAGGGCAGTGCCTGTGGCTCAGAGGAGTAGGGTGCTGACCCCATATGCAGGAGGTGGTGGGTTCAAACCCAGCCCTGGCCAAAAAGCTAAAAAAAAAAAAAAAAAAAGAAAATTAATATTTCTAAATTAATAGTATTAAAAAACATTCTCTTACCTCAGAGACAAAATTGACAAGTATTTATAATGAAACAAGTCACATAAAAGACAGCTTTGACAGTTTTTGAATTTTGTTTTTTAAATTTTCTAAGTAAGTGGCCAGGTGCAGTGGTTCACACCTATAATCCCCGCACTCTGGGAGGCCAAAGCAGATGGATCATTTGAGCTCAGGAGTTCGTGACCAGCTTGAGCAAGATCGAGACCCCATCTCTACTAAAAATAGAAAAAACTAGCTAGGTGAATTGGCACACACCTATAGTCCCAGCTACTTGGGAGCCTGAGGCAAGCGAATCACTTGAGCCCACAAGTTTAAGGTTGCTGTGAACTACAATGCCACAGCACTTGACAGAGTAAGACTCTGTGTAGTAAAAAAAAAGACTCTCCCACCCCCCCATCTTTACTAAAAATAGAAAAATTAGCTGGCATTGTAGCAGGTACCTGTAGTCTTAGCTACTCAGGAGACTGAGGCAAGAAGATCTCTTGAACTTAGGCGTTTGAGGTTGCTATGAGGTATGACACCATGGCACTCTACCCAGGGCAATAGAATGAGACTCTGTCTCAGAAAAAGAAATAAAAAATATGAAAAGAAATTTGTAATACAGACCAAAAAGTTCTGACATGTGTCTAATTGGGATCTCAGGAAAAGAGACATTAGAGAGAATGGAATAATGATAATATTTAATGATATAATGGCTGTGAATTTTCTAGAACTGATGAAAACTTGAGTTACAGATCCAAGAAACAAAATATATCTCAAGCAAAATAAAATGAAATTCACACCTAGACACAAAATACTGAAACTTCCGAAGATCAAAGACAAAGAGAAAAAAGAAGCCAGATAGAGCAGGGTCATACAAAGGAATGACAATTGGAATGGATTTTCAACAACAATCATGAAAACCAGGATTTAGTGAAATAATATCTAAATGACATGAAAACATTATGTACCCAGATGTTCTGCTTTGACAGGTTTATGCAAATCTACCTCCAGAGTCCAAGGAAGCTGCGAGATTGAAGAAAGAGACTGACATATCCAGTTTCTCAGAAACATTTAACAGACTTACAAACAGAAACCATGTCTGGACAGCAGTGAGATGAGACAAGATGGTGGATCCCCAAACCATTACCTGCCAGACCAAGGGCTTATATACCAGTGGGAAGGAATGTTAGAACAATTAACTTCTCAGGGAAAGGCAAGAATGTGTGTGAATCTGCCTAAGCATTGTTCTGGTCAGTGTTGTTCTGATCTAAGGGCAGGATTGACAGTAACAGTAGATAAAGTAGAAATCTTAGAGGCAGTCCCAGAACAGGGTTTAATTAGAAGTTAACTTGGTAGGTTCACACCAAAGATGGAGTTGCTTTAAATAGTTGCTTTAGCCTCCACACCAGAATTATGCATCCAGAAAAAACTAAGTATCTGGGCCAGCCAAGGTGGCTAACACCTGTAATCCTAACACTCTGGTAGGCCAAGGCAGGTGGATTACCTGAGCTCTAGACCAGGGGTTCTAGACCAGCCTGAGCAAGAGCAAAATCCTGTCTCTATTAAAAATAGAGGCTCGAGGGCGGTGCCTGTGGCTCAAAGGAGTAGGGCACCAGCCCCATATGCTGGAGGTGGTGGGTTCAAACCCAGTCCTGGCCAAAAACTGCAAAAAAAAAAAAAAAAAATAGAGGCTCGAATCCATCCCGGCCCACCAAACAACAATGACGACTGCAACCAAAAAATAGCTGGACATTGTGGCAGTGCCTGTAGTCCCAGCTGGGACTTGGGAGGCTGAGGCAGGAGAATCGCTTGAGTCCAGGAGTTGGAAGTTGCTGTGAGCTGTGATGTCACAGCACTCTACCCAGGGTGACAGCTTGAGACTCTGTCTCAAAAAAAAAAAAAAAAGAGGCTCAGGTGCCTGTGGCTCAAGCAGCTAAGACGTCAGCCATATACACCTGTGCTGGTGGGTTTGACTCTAGCCCGGGCCCACCAAACAACAATGATGGCTGCAACAAAAAAATAGCCGGCGTTGTGGTGGGCGCCTATAGTCCCAGCTACTTGGGAAGCAGAGACAAGAGACTCGCTTGAGCCCAGGATTTGGAGGTTGCTGTGAGCTGTGATGCCACCGCACTCTACCCAGAGCAACAGCTTAAGGCTCTGTCTCAAAAAAAAAAAAAAAAAAGGAAAGAAAGAAAAAAGGAAATATTTGCTAGGAGTTGTGGTAGGTGCCTGTAGTCCCAACTATTTGGGAGGCTGAGGCAAGAGGATCACTTGAGGGCCAGGAAGCTGGGAGTGGTTCTGAATACAGTTCTCATGAGTTGTAGTGACACCATGGCTTCAGTTTCCAAACACTTGTCTGGGGGCAGAAGATTCTGCTACCAAGCTCAAGTAGCTATTGGCAGGGTGCTTTCTCTGTGGCCTCTTTGTGGGGCTGGTCACAACTTAATTTCCCTCAGAGAAATCTCAGAAGTGGCATATCATTACCTCTGCCATATTCTACTGGTCACATGGATTGACCCTGCACTTATGAGAGAGGACTACCAAAAGGAAGGAACTCCTGAGGACCAACTTGGAGGCTGGCTCCCCATCTAAGTAGAACATCTAAAATGCAAATGACTGAAAATAATAAAGTTTAGCAAGGTGGCTGGATAAAAGATCAATATACAAAAATTAATTGCAGCTACTTCTTTGCTTCTGGTATATAATTAATATACCAGTACCTTCTTTGCCCTTGCTAGAGGCTTTGTTTTGCCACTAGAGAGGCCAGGTGATAGAAGGGAAGTCTAAGGGGTAACATTAGACTAAGGGAAGTCTTTGGGGGTAACATTTAGCTACTCAGAACTTAGAAGAAAAGCAATAAGTACAATGACAGATATTAGCAGGTATGGTTGTTGAACTTGTCCTAGGTACTATGCTGAGCCCTGACACACTTTATTCAGTTTTTCCCTCACAGCGACCTGGTGACAGATATGCTTTTATGGACCCTTTTTACAGATGTAGAAATGGAACCTGAGTGGCATGAAACCTGGGGTTAAAGGTGGCGAGTATCAGGGCCAGGACACACAGTCTGGCTCCGGTGCTCTTAACCAGAGCCCCTGAGTTAAAGAAAAATAATTGCCAAAAAATTAAAACCCCAGACAAGTGTCCCCATTAGAATAGATAACAGATGGAAGCATCCTATTCAATATGATCAATTAACTGCAAAGCAGAATTTTGGGGTAGAGTTATAATTAATATACCAGCAGCAAAGAAGTAGAACACACATTTTTTAAAGGCACCATTTACACTAACAGTAACAGTAATATACACACACACAAATCTATAGACTGCCTCAGAAAACATTTAACAAGAAATGTCCAAAGCATTCTCAATTTTATAGAGTAAATTAAGAAAATGTTCTCAATTTTATAGAGAAAATTACTAAACTTGACTAAAAGATATTAAAGGTAAAAATAAATGAAGCCACTACATTCATGAACAGGAAGGCTTAATGTAATAAATGTGTCAGTTCTTCCCATATTCCATCCAAGGGTTAAAAGTGGCTCTAATCAAAATCCTATTAGGGTTTTTTATGAAACTTGACATGTTGGATTCTAAAACATTTACAAGAGACCTAAGAGTCAAAAATAGCTAATATACTTATGAGGAATACAAATAAAGACCGGGAATTTACCCAGTAATTAGCAAGATTTATTATAAAGCTATGTAATTAAGCTCCATAGTTATATAAAATTGTATAGTTAAGTTATATAATTAAGGTAATGTTATGTTGACTTAGCAATAGACAAGTTGAGATATAGAATATGCCAGGAGTCCAGAAACAGATACACACACACACACATTTTTATCCTTTCCCCCTTTTGGTTGCACTTTTTTCATCTAAAGATTTATCCTTTGCTGCTGCCTCTTTTGGCTTTGTTTCCACTTTTCCAGGTACAGGTTCAGCTGACAACCATGCTGGGATTACAGGCATAAGGCACTGTGCCCAGCCTATGATCTATATTTTTACCAACATTCTATTCATGATTCTCTGTATGTTCTCTAAGAAGATGGAGGCTTCTCTCCAAATCTCTTGTCTTTCTGAGCCCTCAGAAGAATCTCCTTTAAAACTGCCTCTGAAAAAAAAAAAAAAGAAAAAAAAACTGCCTCTGTAGCAGTATCAGCTCCTAGTATGCACTTCAAAACTCTTCTAGCCTCTATCATCGCCTGATTCCAAAGCCACTTCCACACTTTTAGATGTTTGTTACAGCAACACACCACTTCTTGGGATCTTATAACAAATTACCATAGACTGAGTGGCTTAAAAAGTAAACACCGGGCTTGGTGTTTGGCAAACACCAAACAGTGCCAAACAGGGACTGTTTGGGCTGGTCTTGGCAGTCCTGGCAGTGAGAGGAGGCAGCAGCCAGGCAGCCAGGCTTTGTGAAGGTTCTTGGCTTCACACCCACAGGGCACTCAGCAGGTACCTCTCCCCACTGCTAAGATGCTAAAGAGGAAGTTCAGCTCTGCTAAAAGTGCTATGAGAGAAGAGCCTAAAGAGGAGATCAGCATGGTTGTCAGCTGAACCTGCACCTGGAAAAGTGGAAACAAAGCCAAAAAAGACAGCAGCAAAGGATAAATCTTTAGATGAAAAAAATGCAACCAAAAGGGGGAAAGGGGAACAAAGGGAAAATAGGCCAAAGTGGCTAACCAAAAAACTAAAGAAGATTCACCTGTAGGAAATGGAGAAACTAAAACTGGGGGGAGTCCAGCCACTGATGAAGCAGGAGAAAAGCAGCCAAGTCTAATTAATATTATCCACCACATCTCATCAGTAGTCTCTGTCTTCCTTCTTGTACAATCCAGAGGAATATTTTTATCAACTATTTTGTAAGTGCAAGTTTTAGAAACATTTTTAAGGAGGGAATCCCACTTCATCCATTTTTTACGTGTAAAGGCTTTTTTTTTTTTTTTAAGAGGTAAAATCATTTTCTAGTTGTTTATTTTTGATACAACCAGAAAATACTATGGGAGGTTGAATTATGGGAGGCTTTGACTGTCTTGCATATCAGCTTAACATTCCATAGATGGGGGGTTAGTTCTTATATCCTATAATACAAAGCATACTAAATGGCAACATGGAATCCCAGTCCTGAATTTCATGTCTTGAATATTTTTAACTACTTCTATTCCCATGTTGTTTTTTACTAGAATTTTTTTTCCTAAAGAAAGCCACTCCCTTGATAATAACTCTTCCTGTCAGAATTGTGTACATTCTGTAACATCTTTGGTTGTAGTTAGTCCTGTTTTCCTAATAATTTAATTTGCTGTGAAAAATTGAAGAATATGTAGTATATTGATAATAAATTGTTAATTGGTACCCAGCTACTTGGGAGGCTGAGGCAAAAGAATCACCTAAGCCCAGGAGTTGGAGGTTGCTATTGGCTATGCGACACCATGGCACTCTACCGAAGGTGATAAAGTGAGACTCTGTCTCTAAAAAAAAAAATTGTGAATTGTTGGGACTAATGTAACAGTTTATTAACATTGGAAGATGCTGGTATTTGATAGCCTCTGGAGGAAAATTTGCCTCCAAACTTTAAGGTGGAAAGTCACTGGACTGTTTAAAAAAGAATTGCAATAAATGGCTTTTTAGATTTTGGGTATGTATGTTAAAAAATTTTTTTTGTTTCTCACAGTTCTGGAGGCTGGGAAGTCCAAGATCAAGGTGTTAGCAGATCTGGTGTCTCTTCCTGGTTTGTAGACAGCCACCCTCTTGTATCCTCACATAGAACCTTACTTACTCTTACAAACAGAAAGTAAACTCTCATGTCTCTTCTTATAAGGGCACTAATCCCATTCATGAGGTCTGCACCCTCTGGACCTAACCATCTCCCAAATACCCTATCCCCCAATACTATCACATTGCAGCTTAGGATTTCAACATATAAATTTGGTGGCTAGTGGAGGAGACACATATCAGGGCCCAGGACTGGCTGGGTCTCCAGCCCCCTGCTTATCTAGCTATTTTCTGGACTTAAACAGCTGTGCTGTTATCTTGCTCAGGAACAATTGCTTTTAGGTGCCTGAGGACTTTTTGCTTTAGCAGAAGGGAGAGAGAGAGAGAGAGAGAGAGAGATAGTCTTTGAGGGTGATGTCTTAGAAGAATAGAGCTTTAGCAGTATAGCAGAGCTTGGTAATCTTCAACAGAGAGGCACCATGCTGGCGTTCTGCAAGCAGGAGAAGTGAACGAGTCACAGTAAGCGGGTCTGTGATAGAATGTGCATGCTCCCGACTGCCTTCTCCTCCAGCCTAATATAGAGCTGTGACTCTTAACACCACAGGTGTAGAGACTGCCAATTCACTAATGCTCTCATCTCACAAGCTCTCATGCTTGTTAAGAGAGCTAAATCCCTCCCCATGCCCTTTTCACCAAGGTGTTCCATTATCAAGCTATACAGGTGTAACTTATAACTCTCATTCCTCCTAGCCATAGGCTATATGGGCTGCTACAGACACAAATATTCAATCTATAACATGTGTGCTAGGCAGTTTATATATATTACCTATCTAATCCTCATAGCAAGCTATAAGATTGGTATCTAATCTATATTTTATAGACAAGGAGACTTGGGTTAGTAAGTTTGAGCCACTTGTTCAAGTCACATAGTAAGTGGAGATCTAGGAAGAAAACTCTGGGCTGGCTCCCAGGTCCCTGCTTTGCCTGCTATCCAAGTGGCCTAAAAGGTGGTGTGCAGACTCCCTGCACCAGAATGATTCAGGATTCTAGTTAAGAGGCAGGTTTGGGGCCAGCCACAGTGGCTCACACCTGTAATCCCAGAACTTTAGGAGGCCAAAGCAAGAGGATCACTTGAGGCTAGGTGTTCAAAACCAGCCTGGGCAACATAATAAGTCCCTTTCTCTACAAAAAATAAAAGTGTGTGGTTGGTGGTGCATGGCTAAGGCAAAGAATTGCTTAAGCCCAGAAGTTTGAGCTTGCAGTGAACTATGAGCCAACCATTGCACTCTAGCCTGGGCAATACAGCAAGACTTTGTTTCAAAAAAAAAAAAAAAAAAGTGGGGGAGGGCCAGGCGCTGTGACTCAAGCTTCTAGCACTTGGGAGGCCAAGGTGGGTGGATTGCCTGAGCTCACAGGTTCAAGACCAACCTGAGCCAAAGTGAGACCTCATCTCTAAAAATAGCCAGGCATTGTGGTGGGTGCCTATAGTCCCAGTTACTTGGGTGCCTGAAGCAAGAGAATCGCTTGAGCCCAAGAGTTGTTGGAGGTTGCTATGAGTTATGACGCCATGGCACTCTACCGAGGGGTAATAAAGTAAAACTCTGTCTCAAAAAAAAAAAAATGGGAGGCCAAAGTAGGAGGATTGCCTGAGGTCAGGAGTTCAAGACCAGCCACAGCAAGAGACCCTATTCTACAAAAAATAAAAAAATTAGGCCAGGCACGGTGGCTCACATCAGTAATCCTAGCAGTTTGGGAGGCCAGGGTGGGTGGATTGCCTGAGCTCAAGAGTTTGAGACCAGCCTGAGCCCGAGCAAGAACCTGTCTCTAAAAATAGCTGGACATTGTGGTGGGTGCCTGTAGTCCCAGCTACTCGGGATTGCTTGAGCCCAAGAGTTTGAGGTTGCTGTGAGCTATGACATCACACCACTCTACTGAGGGTAACAAAGTGAGACTGTATCTTAAAAAATAAATAAATAAAGACAAAGTAACCAGGTGTTATGGCACACAGCTGTTATCCCAACTACCTGGGAGGCTGAGGCAAGAGGATGGCTTGAACCCAGGAGTTTGAGTTTATAGTTTATATATATAGTTTATATATATAGTTTATATATATAGTTTATATCATACCACTGCACAGAGCTAGACCCTATCTTGAAAGAAAGCAGGTTCTCACCTCCAAGACACCTCTATGAGTTGCGGGAAGAAGCAGTAGTCAACATTTTCAGAAGTACCCTAAGTGACACTCATGCTTCCTAATGTTCAGGAATCCCTGTACTGGCCATACAGTCGTATGAGTGCTATCTGTTGAGACACTGCACATACCTTTTCTAAGAATTTTTCCCTAACCCAACGGATATTGCTATGTGTAAAACTTCATGTCTGCTATGATGCTGACTTTGGTTTTGTATAGATCCACAATGTGAATTTATGTGTTTAATTATTATTATTTTTAGAGACAGGATCTCCTTCTGTCACCCAGGCTGAAGTGCAGTGACAGGATCACAGCTCACTATAACTTCTAGGCTTAGGTGATCCTCCTTCCTCAGCCTCCCGAGTTGCTGGGACTACAGGCATGCACCACCATGGCCAGTGATTTGCCAAAATTTTTGTATGGACACGGGGATCTCACTATGTTGTCCAGGCTAGTCTTAAGCAATCCTCTTAAGCCTCAAGCAATCCTCCTACCTTGGCTGCTCAAAGTGCTGGGATTACAGGCATGAGCCGTCATACCCAGCCTGACCTGTGCATTTATTATTAGTCATTCTGCCTATATTCTCTTTGGTTAATTTCTTTGAGGACGTAGATTCCTAAAGTACTTTTTTAGCCCAACAAAGAACAGTTTTAAGAGGTTCTGTTTACTATTGTCAGCTGTCGCACAGAGGAGAGATGACCTTTGCTATGTATAGTTGAGGGTAGAGCCACACCAATGGGAAGAGTGGGGTGGGATTTCTGGACACTTCCATTGAGTTCATACAAGAAGTGCATGCAGAGCGGCGCCTGTGACTCAGTGAGTAGGGCACCAGCGCCATATACTGAGGGTGGCGGGTTCAAGCCCAGCCCCAGCCAAACTGCAATAAAAATATAGCCAGGCGTTGTGGCGGGTGCCTGTAGTCCCAGCTACTCCGGAGGCTGAGGCAAGAGAGTCGCCTAAACCCAAGAGCTGGAGGTTGCTGTGAGCTGTGACAGCACAGCATTCTACTGAGTGTGACAAAGTGAGACTTTGTTTCTAAAAAAAAAAAAAAAAAAAGAAGCACATGCCCACCTATAGGCCCAGGAAGTGCTGCCCTCAGATTGCACTCAGAGGGAAAGAGCAAGAAAGTCCATCAGTAGAGTGGTTAAAGTTCAAGGACATCTTCCAAAGGAGGAGCCCCTGGCCTGGGCTTTAATGAAAGCACAGAGATGCCCCAGGTGGAGGAGGGCAGGCATCAAGGCCACTGAATATGAGGTAACATAAGACTCAGGGTCTTTCAGGACTGGGAGTGGTCAGCCCCACTTGAACGTGTGAGCTTGAGTGGTTGTTATGGCTCCTTGTGGGTCACACTTCCTAGCTGTGAACTGCATGCACTTCCTCTGTCTTTGCTCGCATTTCATGTCAGACAGGCCTTCAGCCTTCTAAAGTATTGGTCTGGTGTATCCAGAAGTTGACTTGCATGAGAGTAGGAAATGTCGTGATTGCTATCTGTAGGGAGTATTTTTATGGGCCCTCTCAGGGATCTGGCCCCCTGGGAGCTGATGACAGTAGAGGCATCTGGCCCTCCACAGGTGCACCAGAGCTGCAGCTCCACCCTGTGGCCTGACTGGGCCTATCTGGTTGTTGCAGTGCAGGCGACCTGGATGGCCTATGACATGGTGGTGATACGCACTAACCCCATGCTGGCCGAGTCCATGCGCCGGCTGGAGGATGCCTTTCTCAACTGCAAGGAGGAGATGGAAAAGAACTGGCAGGAGCTGCTCAATGAGACCAAGCGCAAGCAGTAGGCCCTGCTACCCACCCCAGGCCGCTCATCCCAGCTGCCATGCCACCATCTGCCTGTGTAGAGAAGCCACTGGGGGGTGGAGCTGGTGCCCAAATATACAGCTGTATGCACTGTACTTGTTTCTCAATAAACTTATTTTCAAGCACAACCTTTTCTGTCTTGTGCTGTGATCTACCCAGCCGTATACCAAACCCGTGAATAAAATATGACAAGTATAAGATACAGATGCTTTCGGTGAATTAAACATGTATCTGGTGCCATTTGTGCTGAGCATTTATAAAAAGCAAAAACAGGCCAGACATTCGGACCACAAGTTGGGATGGGCAGCAGTGTCCAATCAGACAATCAGATTTATTCACCTCCTTAAAGTGAGTTTCAAAGTGGGTAAGGAGAGGACAGGCATAGATTGTGCTGTGTGTCCCAGGCACCATGCAAGGTGCTCACATTTGTGTTCTTATCCCCCAGAACTCTCATGAGTGATAGATGTCCATTAACCAGATTTTATAGATGAAGAAAAAAGGAAGTTAAATGTCTCGTCCAAGTCCACACAGCTAAAAAAGCAGCAGAACTAGGGTGAAACCCAGGTTTCATTTAGAGGTTGGCTGGTGGGAAGTGGGGTGGGAGTCTGGAGGTGCTGAGAGAGGCCTCACAAAGCTGCAGAGGATCATGGGCCCAAGTGGTTGTACTAGTGGATGGTCTGTACTAGGCCTGTGTTCAGGGGCTACAGGCAGCAAAGCAGTGCCTACCCAACCCAAGTTCACAGACAAGGGCCCCAGGCCCTCAAAGATTCACAGCACCAATCAAACTTAGAAGGGATACAGGGTTGGTAACTAGGTAGAGCTTAGCCAGGCTCCCAGAAATCTTAAGGGCGGACAGAAAGTCCCAGAGGGGAGGGTCTTTCCTGGGGACTTTCTCACTCCCTCTTCACCCTTGACAGAACATAAGAAGTGTGGGCCAGGTGCAGTGGCTCATGCCTGTAATCCTAGCACTCTGGGAGGCTGAGGCAGGTGGATTGCTTGAGTTCACGAGTTTGAGACCAGCCTAAGCAAGAGACCCTACCTCTACTAAAAATGAAAAACTGAGGCAAAAGGATCACTTGAGCCCAAGAGTTTGAGGTTGCTGTGAGCTGTGACTTCATAGCACTCTACCTACGGTGACAAAGTGAGACCCTGCCAAAAAAAAAAAAAAAAAAAAGAACATAGGAAATGTGAATGATTTCCAGCCATCTCCTCTCTTGGTTCAGCTCTTGGAACAAGGAGAGTCCTACAGAGGAGGGTGGGGGTTGAACCAGCCAGGATATAGAGTAAGCAAGTAAGTAACTAGGGCAGCAAACAGCCTGGGTGTGGTGAGGCGGCCAAAAAGGAGGCTGAGGGAGCCTGGGCTGGGGGTGGGGGAGTTACACTCCAGATAAAACTGAAGACCTTTAAAACAGGAGACTCATTGTAACAGAAAGGGAATGTTGTTCCAGAAACAACAGCAGGAAGTTGTGGTCTCAGCCCCCTCCTGTGCCCCACATCCCCTGAAGTCTCCCCACACAATGGCCTACTTCTGTACTGGCCACTCATAGGGAGGTCTGCAGCCAGCCCTCACGGGGCAGAGTCAGGATGAATGGACAAAGGATGCCCTTACTCCCCAGAGGGAAGGGCTGCAGCTCCCTAGCCTGGAATTGGGCTGTCCCCTCAGATACTGTGAAGGTGGCAGTGACCTGGGGGTTAAGGCAGTATATGGTGTTGCCCAACACAGTGCAGCGGAGAGGGGTGGGGGCTGGCAGGGGCAGGGAAGCAGCCCGGCTCCAGGAGCCCGTCACCGTGTTGTAGCGCATCACTGCAGCACCAACACCCCGCAGGAGGTCAAAGCGGTATAGGAAGCCTCCCAGTGCCACAATGTCGCTGGAGCGCCGGTGGCTGGCACTGTAGGGGCACTCATCCCAAGCATCCTTCATGGGACTGTACCTGAGCAGGCGGTAGAAGAGGTGACCCCCTGTGACATAGATGTCCCCCCGACAGGCCACAGCTTCATGGGCCACAGGAAAGGTGCCTGCAGGGAGGGGCGCACGTAAGGTCCAGGAGTCTGTGCGGGGGTCGTAACACTCCATGCTGTATAGGCACTCGCCCCCGATGGCATACAGCAGCCCGTCCAGAGCCACCAGCTTGAGCTGGGCTCGGGCCTGCTGCATGGGCCGCACCTGGCTCCAGATGTTGGTCAGAGGGTTATAGCAGAAGACCTCATTAGAGCAGACAGCCTTGGTACCAGAGCCACGGATGCCCCCAGCCAGGAACAGATAGTTGTGCATGGTGCAGAGACCACAGCCCCTGAGTGGGGCCTCCTCGGGCACCTGGGTAAGGGGCCGCCATGTGTTTTCTTGGGGGTTGAACACGTGTAGGTGCATGCGAGAAGACAGGGGTGCAGGCCCTGCCACAGGAGCCTCCTCTGCATGAGTGCCCCTTGTGAGCCCTGAGTGGCTCACCTGGTAAAGGCTGGGTAGTACGAGGACCCCCAGCACCGGCTGGCCTCGGCCTGTGCGCAGTCTCAGGATGCGTTCCCGGTCAGCCCCACTCAGCTGCCGGTACAAGTGAGGGTCTCCCAGCACGCGCAGCAGGTTGTTGCTCATCAGAGCATAGGTCTCCTGGGCCAGGCCGGGTTCCCTGTGCTCCTGGGCAAAGGCCAGCACATCCAGGCAGCTGCCCAGGTCAAGCCGCTGCCGCAGATCTGCTGCAGTGGCAGGCTCCAGGGCCTGTGAACTGAGCTGCTGGGGCCCCTCCATTACCCCCCAGGTTCTGGGCTTCTGCAGAAAAACCATGAGTTTTTGAGCTTCTTTCTGCTTCTCTGTGAGCAGCCCAGAGCTCCCTGCAGCACTGACCCCCTTTCCTGGTGCTTCCCCCTGGTGCTGTGGGACTACCTGGCCAACCCCCTGCTCAAAGCTCTGTTCTATTTCACACAGGCTGTGTTTCTGTGGCTGTGGCTGGGGTACAGGCTGTGAGTCCCCCCTCACAGCAGGGGATAGTGTGGAGCCAGACTGCATCTGCACAGGGGGCTGGGAGGGGGGTCTCAGCATTAGAGCGCCAGACAGTGAGTCTAGACTTTTTTCCTGGGTCTCCTGTCCTCTTGGGCCTGGAGGAGAGCCTGGCTTGGGAGCCCTATTGGTCTTGGAGCTTCTTGGCGGTGGCTGACATCCAGCCTCAACCAGGCCCTCTATGCCTGCCCCTGTGACCTTCCCCGTTGAAGAGCTGTGCCTCTCCTTGAGACTGAGGATGGCCCCTTCAGAGGGAGAATCAGACTGTCTATCCTCAGAGCACATACAATTGCGAATATCTGTAGGTCTTCCAGGAACTCCCTTTGGGGAACTCTCTTGGGACCTCTCTTGCCTGGGGAAGGGGTGGTTTCTAAGAACCATTGCAATAAGGTTTCCCCAGCTAGTTACGATTTGTCCTTCCTGGTAGCCCTTGGGGAGAGCCTGAGGCACAGGTTTTGACCCACTAGTTAGAGCAGGGACTGAGGATGGGGGAGTGATTGAGGATGGGGCTGGGGCTGGGGTTGGAGTTGGGCCTGGGGCTAGAGCTGGGTTTGGGTTTAGGGTTGGGGCTAGGGCTGAGGATGGGGTTGGGGTTGGGGGTAGAGTTGGGGCTGGGGTTTGGGTTGAGGCTGAAGCTAAGGATGTGGCTGATGCTGGGGCTGGGGCTGAAATTGGGACTAGCTCCACTCTGAGATTTTTACTTTTGCTCTGGCTAACTCCCAGAGCCAAAGAGTCTGAAGAAAAGGGGTTCAGAGGAGTCAAGGATTCAGGTAGGAGACCCAGCACCTGAGCACCCCCCTGGGAAGCAGAGGGTGGGACAGACTTAGTGCCTGAAGGCAGGGGCATGGTTGAACAGCTCAGGGTGTGGGCAGGGCTGCAACTGGATGCGGCTGGCTTCCCACTGTCCACAGACCTCATGCATCCCGGATCAGTGACCTGAACATCAGTGACCAAACCCCTCCCTTCTTTGACACTGTGGCCCCCCTGCATCTTTGTCCAACCTGGCCCTGAGCCAAGGAAGAGGTGGCCACCTGGGGAGCTATTAGCCCTGACTTCAACTGCATCACACACCCCTGTGGCCCCCAGCCCTTGGAACAAGAGTGGGCACCCCCTAGGAGGCCCCTCTGGCCACTGACCAGTAGAGCCTGGAACCTGGCTGAAGCTCTGGGTGACCAAGATCTCCCTTCTGGCCCAGGGCCAGCTGGCCTTGGGAGCCAAGACCCCCTGAACCTCTCTGTGGGTGGGAGCCCCAGTCTTCAGGGTGGGGGCCCCAAGCAGTGCTTGGGGAGCAGGCTCCTGAGCCCTGGGTGGTAACTGAGAGCCTGCGCAGAGGCCACTGGCATGGGCATCCAGGCTGGCAGCAGCATCCACAACATCCCACACACTCACCACACTGTCCAGCTTTGGGGGGCAGCAGGTTCTGTCCCGACAACTGCCCCCATCTCTCCCCAGTGAGCCAGAGGGCTCCACACCTGACTGCCAGGGGCTGGTGTCCTGTTGCTGGAGAGCTGGCCCCTTGACACTGCCGCCTCCTGCTTCTGCCTGCTCCTCCACTTCACTGCCAGGACTTCGAGGAGTGAAATGAATTAGGATGGTGGCAGATGTCCCTCCTGCTTTGCTCCTGCCTGGCAGGGCAGTGCTTGGCCTGGGAAGCTGCTTTCCTTTACCTCCTAAGGTGGTGGCATTGCCATGCTGGTGTCCCAAGACCCCTCTGAGGGCCACCTCGCGATCTGTCTTGGGTGGAAGCCTGGCTAGCCCTCTGTCTTCTGTGGCAGCAGAATTCCCCTGGCTGCATTCTGAAAGGTCTGGATTCCCCTCTCTTGAGCTGTGTCCCTTGCTGCAGCCATTGATGTTGGACTTCGGGTGCAATGCAGACACCACTCCTCTTCCTACCTCCTGTTCCTGTTCAGAGCCAAACCAGTGCAAAGCCAGTGCTGTAGCAGCTACCACAGCCAGTGCCAGCAAGGCCAGTACAACACTGTCCCAGTCATCATCACTGTCCCCATCCCATCCCCAGAGGGGACCATCCGGCTCTAAGGTGCCCTGGATCATGGTGTTGGGCTGCAGACCCAGCCTAAGTAGCCCAGTGGCTGCTGGTGGCTGTGTACCTGCACAGAGGGAGGCAGCAGGCACCAAAGTGCTATCCAGTTAAGGTGGACCTGTCCTCCAGGACTGGAGGGAGGTGGGGCCACTGCCTGCACCCAAGCCTGGGGGTGAGTCAGTAGGACCCAGCTACAGATACGGGGAGACAGCATCCAGACCAGTACCAGGTGCACAGGGGTCTCCGTAGGTGCTTCATTCCCCATCAGATCATAGGCCCTGGTGTCAAACAGCAGTGTTCCTGTATGCTGCACCAGTGTCTCAGCTACCTGCTTCTGCCTGAGAGACCTTCACACCCACAAATTCATTCCATACCCAAGGTCTTTCCTCTAAGCCAGAATCCAGCCTCAGGGGCCTCTGGGAGGGAAGGGTTACTCAGGGGGAGATGTTATCTCTAGCTTTAGTAACATGATGCAACCCTGATGAAGTTACCAGAAACCAGAGTCTGATTCCATTGTGGGCCAGTAAGGGGAGGGAAGACATGCCTCCTGGTGGGCTCTCAGACTGAGGTGGGTGATCCTGGCAGTGAGCATTGTCATTGAAGGTGAGAGGTGGAGGTTTGCCGCAGGATGCCAAGGGTGGAGACAGAGGCTCCCAGACTCCCTTGCCTCACCATCTTGTTGCATTTTTCCTTATCTGACTCGCCAAGGATAGGATGGAGTTTTCAAGAGAAAAAATAAATGGAATAAAGAAAATTGATTAAGAGGCCAGGCTTATTTCAACCTACCTAGACTCCTGGGTCCCCCTTGACCCTTTCAGAGGCCTCAACTGCCTAGGGGTGATTCTCAGCAGCCCTGGAGAGCCCAGAGCCCAGCATGCTCTGCTCCAGTTGCCACCTCTTCCAGTACTAGGATCCTTGAGAAACCACCTCACTCTGGTCCCAGGTGTTCCACTAGCCCAAGTCCAGAGTCCTCATCTCAGTCCATCCCTTATCTGAGCTGACAACTCACTCTCAGATGTGGGGTGCTGCCATGGGGGTGTTGTGTTCTTAGAGAGGAGCCTGTCTCCTCCGTCCGCTCCTCCGTCCGCTTCTTACTGAAACCAATCTCAGGAGTGAGCCTTGGAACAGGTGCTAGGTGAGGTCCACACTTGAAAAGGAGTCTAGAGTCCCTGGGACAAAGATAGGACCCCCAGAAAGGGTTGTATGGTTTTTTTACCTTCCTCTGGGACACAGTAGGCCTGGGGACTTAGGCAGCAAGGAGCTGGCTGGGGAGTGCCCCTGGCACCTAGCCTGAACCCTGCTGAGCCTCAGGTATCTTACCAGGTCTAGTACCAGCTCCCCCCAGGACTATTAGATGACAGTGAAGGGGTGGGGGTAGGCTGTACGTCTTAAGGTGGACCTCACAGTGAGGGAGGCTTTCTCAACACTGCCCTAATCTTCTGTCTCAGTTACCAGCTCTACCTCAGCGTTAAGTTTAGGGTCCAGAAACCTTCAGAGGATGGAGATGACACCCCCCCACACCTTATAAGACATGCAATGCTCCATCAGTCAACTCCACCTAGCTTGTGAAGATGCCCCCATCAATCTGAGCCCTAGGCTACTGGCAGAGAACAATAGGGGTGTCCATCAAGTGGTGCCTTAGGACCCCACAGTGGGGAGGCACCAAGCACAGGAAACCATCCCAGTTCCCTTTCCAAGGAGTAAGGACCAGGATGGGCACTGCAGACAGAGATGAGGATGAAAGTACTCAAGCCCACCCTCTGTAGAAAGGAAGCCTATCTTTTTTTTCTTTTTTTTTTTTTTTTTGCAATGAATTACTACATTTAATTATTATTTCAAACACTTAAGGCAGATTTCTCACATGTGAGAATTTAGAATTATTCAAACTCAAATCTACTCATATCTTTCCTCCATTGTAGGCATGTGCATTTCCTCTTTTGAAAGATTTCGGATCTCTTCTGGATCCGAAGAGTCAAACCTTCAATACGCCTTCTCATTGCCATCAAGGATGCATCCCTGCACACATTGGTTATGTCTGCTCCTGAGTAACCTTCCATGTTTTCTGCTATTCTTGCAAGGTCAACATCATCAGCCAAGTCCAGCTCATGCAGGCTTTGTCCTAACAGCTCCTCCCTGCCTTTTGCTGATGGTAAAGGAATATAGATTCAGTTCTCAAGATGTCATCTTAGAGCCTTGTCTATATCCCAGGGGAAATTAGTAGCCGCCAGAACCAGAACCATTTTAGAAGGGTCATCGTTTTCAGAAGCACCGCCAGCACCATCCATTTGAACCAGCAACTCTGCTTTCACCCTTCGACTTGCTTCAGACGTCCCTCTGCAACTACAAATGGAATCTATCTCATCAATAAATACGGTGGCTGGAGAATAAAACCGAGCCATTTCAAACAGAAGGTGAACAAGCTTCTCAGACTCTCCTCTGTATTTGGAAGTCAGAGTTAAGGAAGAGACATTGAAGAACATAGTCTTGCATTCTGTAGCTACTGCTTTAGCAAGGAGGGTCTTGCCAGTGCCAGGTGGGCCAACCATCAGCATTCCTTTCCATGGTCTCCTAATTTCCTTAAAGAATCCGGGCATCCACATTGGTAACACCACAACTTCCTTAAGCAACTTTTTAGCTTCTACTAAATCAGCAATCTCATCCCACCAAACATTGGGATTCTGGGAAATTATATCTCTTTCCAAAGCTTCTACTAAGTCCTTATCATATCCAGTACTATCAAATTTATTTGTCTCTGGTTCTGTAACTGCAGTAAGTGATTTGTTCTTTTTCTCTCTTCCTTTATTCTGTTCTTTCTTTTCACAACGAACAGCTTTCCCTCTGTCATTGTGAAGGTTCTGGGCAGATGAACGGTGAACTTTGACAGCTGTACTTGAACGGTTGCCATGTGGTTTAGGGTCACTGTACTGAGAAGATTGGCGTTTTCTAGGTCCTGGTGAGGGTCTTCATTCAACAGGTACAGGCATAGACCAGACTTCTCCCTCAGAAGCTGGAAGCTCATGCTGTGCAGCTTTCAAGGGAGTGTTGCCTAGTTTAAAGCTCTAGTGTTTTCATGATATCCTTAACATGTTTGGCCTCCACATTTATTTCCTGCCAAACCTGTTGCCATTTCTGCTGGAGGGACATATCTTTGACGGAGTGGAGTATAGATACTTGTTCATTTGGTCAAGAACTCCCTGATAATAGACCATAGCAGAGTCATAGTTTCCCAGCAATGCATATTCACGAAGCAATTTTACATTCTCACTAATCAGAAGAAGACTCATGCTCAACTGCAGGCTGTGTCTGCTCAGACTCCTCAGAAAAGCGTCCACAGCCAGGTGCAGAGGAAGGGCCGAGTGGGGCTCCTGCTAGCCAGGAAGGAGGTGCTCTGCCTAGCCCCAACCACCCTGCTTTCTGCTCACGGATCCACTTCTGCTCAGTCAACCGTCACCAGCCCCAGGTGCTGCTTCTGTTCACCGAGAATTTGAAGGCAAACCCTCCAGGGTCACTTCCGGTGCTGGGGGCAGCCTGGGCGACTCGGGGCACGCAGGGTGACGCCCCAGGCAAGCCTCTCCTTTTGTCAAAGAGCAGGGTAAAGGCAACATTTTGCCCTGTGTGGAAAGACTCCCTGTCAGGAAGGTGACTAAGGACATGTTACCTCCCCAAAGTATGGTAATTTGCCTCCTAACTTCCCAGAGGGAGTTAAAATGTGGCACTGCTGGAAAAGTGGCAGACCTTCAAAAGTGCATAAGCTCACCCACACAAATTGTGAAACACAAATGATTGTTCACTTATGCCATAATAGTGTAAATATCACAATTTACCACCAAGGAAAAAAGTAAAAATCAAGGAAATGGGTACCAGGGAAAGCTGACCTTCAGCAGCTATGACCTTCCTCCAGCTATGTATGAGGAAGGAAGAAAGCCCTGTCCCAGTTTCCACGAGGAGGAGGGACTGTTACATGTACCTGGGAGACAACACAAGCACAAAAAGAATGAGAGCAAGGCAGGGTGTGGTGGCTCTTACCTGTAATCCCAGCACTCTGGGAGGCTGAGACAGATGGATCCCTTGAGCTGAGGAGTTTGAAACCAGCCTGAGCAAGAGCCAGACCCTGTCTCTATGCCACAGCACTCACTCTACCCAGGACGACTGAGTGAGACTCTGTCTCAAAAAAAAAAAAGGGAATGGGAAGCCAGGGGTGGTGGCTCATGCCTGTAATCCTAGAACTCTGCGGGGGGTGGGGGGGGAGGCTGAGGCAGGTGGATTGCCTGAGCTCAGGAGTTGGAGACCAGCCTGAGCTAGTGAGACTCTGTCTCTAAAAAAACTAGGCAGGCATTGTGGCAGGCACCTGTAGTCCCAGCTACTGGGGAGGCTGAGGCAAGAGAATCATGTGAGCCCAAGGTTTGGAGGTTGCTGTGAGCTATGACACTACAGCACTCTACTGGGAGTGACAAAGTGAGACTCTGTCTCAAAAATAGAGAGAGACAAAGAAAGAAAGAAAAACTACCTGGGTGTGGTGGCACACACCTATATTCTCTCTACCCAGGGCGATGGAGTGAGACTTGTCTCAAAAAAAAAAAAAAAAGGCTGGGCGAGGTGGCTCACACCTGTAATCCTAACACTGTGGGAGACCGAGGTGGGTGGATTGCTTGAGCTCATGAATTTGAGACCAGCCTGAGCAAAATCAAGACCCTGTCTCTGCAAGAGGATCACTTGAGCACAAGTTGGAGGTGAAATAGGATACCACGGCACTCTACCAAGGGCAACAGCTTGAGACTGTCTCAAAAAAAAAAAAAAAAAAAAATTATGTAATGCAAGGATAATATAGGATTTGGTGGAGGGGGGTTGGCTATATATATATATGTTTGTGTGTGTGTGTGTGTGTGTGTGTATGAGAGAGAGTGTGAGTTACTGTGTCACCCTGGGTAGAGTGTCGGGGCAGCATAGCTCACAACAACCTCAAACTCTTGGGCTCAAGCAATCCTCCTGTCTCAGCCTCTTGAGTAGCTGGGACTACAGGTACTCTCCAAAATGCCTGGTTAGTTCTTTTACTTTTTGTAGAGATGGGGGTCTCACTCTCGCTCAGGCTGGTCTTGAACTCCTGAGCTCAAGTGATCCTCCTACCTCAGCCTCCCAGAGTGCTGGGATTACAGGCGTGAAACATCAAGTCCAGCCAACATTGTCATCTTAAGCCTTATATGATTACCATAACTTGCTTACATCCAAACCAGGATTTGAGTTAAAATACTTAATGATCTTTCCACTGCAAATAACTGGGAGTGGTTGTTGGGGGATCAGGGATCCCAGTTCCCCAAACCCAGTTGACCTGTTTGATTACTCAGTTGAGTTAGAACATGCAACTGGGACACAGTAATAATAGAAAACAAAAATGAATGGAAACAGAAAATAAAACTGGAGCAGCACAGCCAGTGAGAACAGAGTAAAAGTAACCTGCACAAGTTTCAGTGTAACAAAGAGAATTTTTATTTAGGAAGAAGCAAGAGAAAATTTAGAGCACTTCCAAAGAGAATCGGAAGTGGGTCCCTCTCCTAAAGCAGATGAGGTAAGAGAGGAGATGCAGGGGTATAAATACCCTTTCTCTCCATTTGAAATTGGTTGCAACTCTTTCATTGGCCTCTATGTGCCTCCAGGCATTTTTGCCCTTTCCTGTTGGTCATTGGTTACCTAGGTTACCTCATACCCACATTCTTATGGGCCTGCCTGACTTTCTGGTTCAGTAAGCCAGGTTTTCCTCCCACCTCCCTTGATGCCCCTTTCTTTGTGTCCCTTTTTCTTTCTTTCTTTTTTTTTTTTTGAGACAGTCTTACTTTGTCACCCTCAGTAGAGTGCCCTAGTGTCACAACTCACAGTAACCTTAAACTCTTAGGCTCAAGCAATTCTCTTGCCTCAGCCTCCCGAGTAGCTGGGACTACAGGTGCCTGCCACAACACCTGGCTATTTTTAGAGATGAGGTCTGGTTTTGGTTCAGGCTGGTCTCAAACCTGTGAGCTCAGGAAATCCACCCGCCCCGGCCTCCCAAGTGCTGTCAGTGGAGTTTTTCTTGATTGTACAGTGTCAGATGAAGAATCATACTATCCTAATTTTGCAATATACTGCATTTGCTGTTGCTATTTTTATACAGTGAGCAACATTTCTTAATCATATTGTTAAAAAAAACTTTACTCCGGGTGACACCTATAGCTCAAAGGAGTAGGGAGCTGGCCCCATATGCCAGAGGTGGAGGGTTCAAGCCCAGCCCCAGCCAAAAGCTGCAAAAAAACAAAAACAAAAACAAAAAACAAACAAACAAAAAAAAACTTACTCCTTCATTAATCATATTGTAAAAAAAAATTCAACTCCATTAATCATGTTTTGGTTTTTTTTTTGAGTCAGAGCCTCAAGCTGTCACCCTGGGTAGAGTGCCGTGGCATCGCACCTCACAGCAACCTCCAACTCCTGGGCTCAAGCGATTCTGCCTCCCAAGTAGCTGGCACTACAGGTACCTGCCACAATGCCCAGCTATTTTTTTGTTGCAGCCATCATTGTTGTTTGGCAGGTCAGGGCTGGATTCGAACCTGCCAGCTCAGGTGTATGTGGCTGGCACCTTAGCCGCTTGAGCCACAGGCATCCAGCCAATCATATTGTTTTGATGTTACTATTTAATTTGGTGACTATGCTAGTATTTGTGAAAATGCTAACCTATCTGATGGAAAGTTATTTTTTAAAAGGAAATTTAAGCCATAACAATGAAAGATTCCAAGACAATGTTTCCTTTCTGTCACAAACCTGGTTTTTTTGTTTGTTTGTTTGTTTTTGAGACAGTCTCATTATGTCGCCCTCCGTAGAGTACCGTAGCATCACAGCTCACAGCAACCTCAAACTCTTGGGCTAAAGTTATTCTCTTGCCTCATCTGCCCAAGTAGCTGGGACTATAGGAACCCACCACAACGCCCACCTATTTCTTCTTGTTGTTGTAATTGTCATTGTTGTTTGGCAGCCCAGTGCTGGGCTTGAACCTGCCAGCCTCAGAGTATGTGGCTGGTGCCCTAGCTGCTGAGCTGTAGGCACTGAGCCAAACCTGGTTTTCTTAAGTAAGGATCTAATTGCCCAATGACATTAAGCACTTATTTTTGTCATCTTTAATAAAATAACACATCACTGAGAACATTAAAAATAAACATTTCATTGTAAATTGACAATGTATAATTATATACATATTTGTGAAGTACAAAGTGATGTTATGATTTACAAATGCAATGCAGAACAATTTTTTTCCCTTTTTAAAAAATTTTATTTCAGGGCAGTGCCTGTGGCTCAAAAGAGTAGGGCGCCAGCCCCATATGCTGGAGGTGGCAGGTTCAAACCCAGCCCTGGCCAAAAACTGAAAAAAAAAAAAAAAAAAAGTTAATGTAAAAAAATTTTATTTTAGAATATTATGGGGATACAAACATTTTGATTAGATAAATTATTTTTGTACCGTTTAAGTCAAAGTTATGTGTGTCCATCACCCAGATAGTGTGCATTGTACCCATTAGGTGTAAATTTCATTCTTTTACTTTTTTTCTATTTATAATTTTTTTTTTCTTGAGACAGAGTGTCACTATGTCACCCTCAGTAGAGTGCTATATTGTCACAGCTCACAGCAACCTCCAACTCTTGGGCTGAAGCAATTCTGTTGCCTCAGCCTCCCAAATAGCTGGGACTACAGGCATCCGCTACAGTGTCTGGCTATTTTTTTGTTGCAGTTGTCGTTGTTTTAGCTGGCCTGGGCCAGGTTCGAACCTGCCAGCCTCGGTGTATGTGGCTAGCGCCATAACCACTGTGCTACGGGCCCCAAGCCTAAGATAAATTTTTAAAAAATTTTCTTCATTAATGAGTATATGGGCTCAGTGCCTGTAGCTCAGTGGTTAGGGCATCAGCCACATGCACCAGGGCTGGTGGGTTTAAACCCAGCCAGGGCCTGCTAAACAACAATGAAAAAAAAGAAAAAAAAAAAAAAATCTGGGAGTTGTGGTTGGTGCCTGTAGTCCCAGTTACTGGGAGGCTGAGGCAAGAGAATTGCTTAAGCCCAAGAGTTTGAGATTGCTGTGAGCTGTGAGGGTGACATGGTGAGATCTGTCTCAAAAAAAAATAAAAGAGTATACATTCAGGACAATTTGAAACTATTCCCTGAGGGAAAATATTAACAATAAAATTAAAAATGAAGTCCTTTTAAGGGTATACATTTTCCTAAGAATACAGCTGTGGCTGCATCCCATAGGAGTTGGGTATGAAGGGAATCTAGCTTTGCAGGGTTTCAGACAAGTATCTTTTTTGATCCAGATATTTTTTATTTTTTTTTTAAATGTTTGTATTTTGCTGTTATTGAAATTTATTTTTATTCCTCATGATGTTTGATTTTTTTGACATTACAAATCTTTAGATTTTATTTTATATATATGCATATATATTTTTTGAGACAGAGTTTTATTATGTCACCCTCAGTAGAGTGCTGTGTTGTCACAGCTCACAGTACCCTCAAACTCTTCGGCTCAAGAGATTCTCTTGCCTCAGCCTTCCAAGTAGCTGGGACCACAGGTGCCTGCCACAACACTGGCCTATTTGTTGGTTGCAGTTGTCATTGTTTAGCAGCCCAGGGCCCAGCGTAAACCAACCTGCTTCGTGTATGAGCTACCAGCACTGAGCCTCTCTGTTCAACTTACATGATTATTTTGTGGCCACTTACCTGGTTGTTTTTTTGTTTTGTTTTGTTTTTGCAAATAGTCCAATAGTCCACAGGCTTAAAATAGATGCAAAATTTTCTCTCTGAATATAATTATCTTTTTTTTTTTTTTAGAGAGACAGAGTCTCACTTTATGGCCCTTTGGTAGAGTACCGTGGCATCACACAGCTCACAGCAATCTCCAGCTCCTGGGCTTAAGCGATTCTCTTGCCTCAGCCTCCCAAGTAGCCGGGATTACAGGCGCCGGCCACAACGCCCAGCTATTTTATTGTTGCAGTTTGGCCAGGGATGGGTTTGAACCCGCCACCTTCGGCATATGGGGCCGGCGCCCTACTCACTGAGCCACAGGCACCGCCCTGAATATAATTATCTTGACCTTGCTGTTTGTATTGTTCAATTCCTTTATTCCCATACCTGTTTTTTATCTGCAGATTTGTCTATTTCCAGAATTGGCCTACTGAACCTTGGGGAAGGATGAGGCGCGTATTCTGGTCTGGGGTCAATCTACCGCCCTTCCAGGGCCAGAGAGTTCAGGAATCCAAGCTGTACTGCTCTCCTGTACTGAGGGTGGGGGCTGGGGAGTGGGGTAGGAGCAGAGATGGGTTGGGGTTGCAGTCAGTCCGGTTGCCAGGAAGCAGGCTGGGAAACAATGGGGTGTGGGAGTTGGGCAGGGCAGGGGGTGGGTGGGTGGGGATCCAGTCGCCTAGCTTTGTTTTCGGGCCCGCAGCGCACCACAGGTTAGTGCATCCTGAACCCCAGTGCCAGCCCCTCCCCCAGTCATCCTTTCCCAACACCACTAAAATCTCCTGATCCTCACAGAACCCGAGGGAATTCCCATAAGTCTGAGTCTAAACTTGGCACAAACGAGTACACAGCTCTACTGAACTTGTTTTGGGGGTAGGCGGCAGAGACCACGCCCCTCAGAGAGTAGGGAAAGCTGTTTGTTTGCCTGGAGCCGGGGATACGGAGTGGGCCCCGCCCCTGAGTCCGGTTGATGCCCCCGGGAGCGGAGAAGTGCGTTCCCAGCGAAGTCAGGGTGGAGGGTCCGCAGCTGCCACCTTCGGTCCGCAGCTGCCACCTTCTGTCCGCAGGTGCAAACCGCAAGCGCCCCCAACCCGCGCTATGGACTCAGACATCTGGGTTGGCCCTTGGCGGCCACACCGGCCCCGTGGCCCCATCGGGGCGCACCACAGAGGCCCCGGGCCCAAATACAAGCTGCCATCGAGCACAGGTAGCAGGGGCGGGCTCCGCGGTAGTGACAGCCGGGGTGGGGGCATTGTGCGGGGAGGGGGAGAAAAGACTAGGGAGGTCTGTAACTGGACGGGGAATGCTGTGCGGGGGGCTGAGGGCGGGCGAGAAAGAAATGGGTGGGTCCATGCCTAAGCACAATGAATCGTGCCTGGAGGCCGGGAGGATGGGAGCTGAGAGGAGGGGTCTGTGCTCCGGGGCTGAGAGCGGCTGGGCCGGGTGGTGACGCCCGGACCGGCATGCTTCCTCAGGCTATATCCTACACGACCCGTCGCGGCCCCGAGCCCCCGCCTTCACCTTCGGCGCACGCCTCCCCACGCAGCAGACGACTTGCAGCCCCGGGCCCGGTTACCTGGTACCCGCCCGCATGACAGTGCGCGGCCCGGACGGCGCGCCCTCCTACTCCATCTTGGGCCGCCAGCGCCACTCGGCGCCTTTCCTCACTCCCGGACCGGGTCAGGACCTTGGGACCCCGGCCACCCCAACGCAGAGCTGCCTCCAGGGAGGCCCACCTGGGAATCCTCCACCTGAGCCCAAAAAAACCCCTGGGGTACCCTAACACTCAATATTCGGCATCCCCATATTCAGATCTCAAAATCCAGAATCCCGATCCCCACATAACAAATCATGGCTCCAACTCCCCCTAGCTTCAGGACCCTATTCCCCGTTCCTACCAGGCTCCTCAGCCCGTTCCCGCCCACATTCGTGGTTCCCTCTCAGGCAGGTACTTCCCAGAGCGAGCTGGGAATGCGACATACCCCAGCGCGCCCCGGCACACCATCGCTGCTCGAAACTGGGGTGTCCTCGCGGAGCACCAGACCCCAGGTGAGGCCAGGAAGACCCAGCACTGTGAACCTTCCCACCTCAGACCCTGGACCGCCCTGTAGGTGCTGGGACCACCCTGCACCCTCAGCGCAGGGAGGGGACCCGCGCCTGTCCGCAATGACCTACCCCTCCCCCACGCGACTCCTTGCTGGCTCCTTCCAGGTCCCGGGACCTACACCGTGCCCTCGCTCATGGGCCCGCACGTCATCGGCAAAGTCTCTGCCCCAACTTACTCCATCTACGGCCGCAGCGCAGTGGGCAACTTCTTCGAGGACCTTAGCAAGGTGGGAGAAGGACCGATGGGCTCAGCTTAGAGAAGGGTCTACGGGGAGGACTGAAGAGGATCAGTGGTCAACAGGGAATGGGGACCAGACGCAGCACCCCTCTGCCCTCCCGCAGACCCCGGGGCCTTGCGCCTACCACGTGGTGAACCCTGGGGTCTACAAGCCCCGGGCCCCACAATTCACGATACTAGCACGGACTTCAGTTCCCCAAGACAACAATCTGAAGCCGGGGCCCGCAGCCTACAACGTGGACCAGGTGGTCTGGATTACAGGGTTAATGGTTAGAGGCGGGGGATGAAGGCCTCAGGTCTGAGGTCTGGGATCAGGGTTTCCTGGGGAACAAGGGTCCCGGCACAGAGCCGGACGGCGGGGTCTGCGAGGTCAGCGGCCTCTCCTGGGCCCGCAGCGCCGGAAGCCTCTTGGCTGGACCTTCGGAATCAGGCACTCGGACTACCTGGCCCCGCTGGTGACCGACGTGGACGACTGACCTCCGGACGGGCGCGGCCCAACAATTGTTTGCTTAAAGTTTCTGAGTCAACATCGTGTCCGCTTCTCTCTGTGCGCCAGCGCTGCCGGCAGCCAGGGGCAAGGCTACAGGTGGGGCGGGACGCGGGACGTGTCACGAAGAGTCAGAACTTTGGAACCAACAGGGGACTGGGCCTGAATATCAGGGCTAGGCCAAGTCCGGAGTTACAGCGTTTGGGCCGTGTCCAACCATCAAGACCCCACCGAGGGTGAGAGGAAAACGCTCTGGACCCCTAGATTCCGGGTACTAGAGACTACCACAGGCAGGGAAAGCCGAGCACAAAGAGCCAGTTATCCAACCCACTGCCTCCTCTGGGCCATCGAATTCCAGGAAGTCCTGCACCCTCCTTTGGCACTTCAGAAACGGGTCAGAACGGTAGAGAGCAAGACTTCATAGACGCAGCAATTGGTGAGTCCAGCTTCTTGGCTGGAATACCCCCAACTGCCCAGTTTGTAGGCTGCTATTGCCCATCACAGGCCCGTTCCTGCCCTAGGGCAGTGGACAGGTGTGCAGGAAGCCAAACATGTGGTCCTGACCCACTGGCCACGGGGGAGGCAGGGCAGGAGCCTGAGAAGGGGCTATGGTACTGAACAGCTATGAACCCAGTTTAAGCTGTGAAGCAGATTAGTAGGAACTAAAGACAGATGTGGAAAGACATGGTGACACCGACAAGGAGCAGAGGGGCAGACACCAGAGAGACACATAGGAACAGGGTTGGGACAGATGCAGCAGAGACAAGGACAGGGGCAGCAGCAGGTGTCAGCTGCATCTCATATCCCTGCAGGCCCAGAGTTATGGCAGCCGCAGTGACCTCAGGAACTCCGGAAACCCCTGGCCCAGTTATGCCTGGTGACCTTTCAGGGGAAGGGAGTGGGGAACTTCCTGAGCCCCAGCCGGAGCCCAAGCAGATCCCAGAGCTGATCCGCATAAAGCGAGATGGAGGCCGCCTGAGCCAGGCAGACATCAGAGGCTTCGTGGGTGCTGTGGTGGATGGGAGTGCGCAGGGAGCACAGATCGGTGCGTGGGGAGGTCTCTAATGCAGAATGGGAGGTCAGGCCAAGATGCCATCTTTCCCTGGGAATGCCACAACCATCACAGGCCCTGAGATAACCCATTACTCTGGGGATGACACGGTCCTCATGGTGCCCACACCATTGTACCCCACACCCAGGAGCCATGCTCATGGCTATCCGACTTCGGGGCATGGACCTGGAGGAGACTTCAGCGCTGACTCAGGCACTGGCCAAGTCTGGGCAGCAGCTGGAGTGGCCAGAGGCCTGGCAACAACAGCTTGTGGACAAACATTCTACAGGGGGCGTGGGTGACAAGGTCAGCCTAGTCCTGGCACCTGCCCTGGCTGCATGCGGCTGTAAGGTTAGAGACTACTTCCTTTCCAGGTCAGAAACTCTGGCCCCCGAGTCTGCAACTAAGCCATCCACAGGCAGCCCCCAAACCCCCACTCCTGGCTCAGACAGAGCCCCCAAAGGCAAGATCCCAGATTCCCAGCACCCAACCCCCAAGTATAGAACTTGGGCCCCCAAAAGGCCACAGACAAGGCCCATTGGAACAGGGCAAGTTCTACCAGCAGACTACAGGCTCCCATTCCCCCTCAGTACTCCAGACAGCACTCTCAGGAGAGTTGAGTACCCTTCTCCCTCAGTCTTCTGTCCCCAGGGCTGGTTACCAACCTCTTGCCTTATGACACCAAGCCATCAACCTGGTAGACACTCATCAACTGCTTAAACATTGTTTAACCCCAGCATAAGTCCTAACCAAGAAAGGTGAGGGGCCATAAGGGGGTGGGGCTGGGGGGGTACTGTGCAGGTATAGTCAGCATCTCTGTCCATCAGGTGCCCATGATCAGTGGACGTGGCCTGGGACACACAGGGGGCACTTTGGATAAGTTGGAGTCTATCCCTGGGTTCAACACCATCCAGAACCCAGAGCAGGTACAGACCACTGACTGGCAGTTGCCCATAGCTGAGCCAAAATTACTGAAAGATCACTGATAATGAGGATATTGATCAAAGTTATGCATGGGCCATTGATAGTCATCTGACTATGGTCAAATCATCAGCGGCAGGTCGGTGCCGGTAGCACAGGGGTTATGGCGCCAGCCACGTACACCCAGGCTGGTGGGTTCAAACCTGGCCCGGGCCAGCTAAACAAGGATGACAACCTCAACAAAAGTAGCTGGGCGTTGTAGAAGCCACCTGTAGTCCCAGCTCCTTGGGAGGCTGAGGCAAGAGAACCCCTTAAGCCCAAGAGTTTGAGGTTGCTGTGAGCTGTAATGTCACAGCACTCTACCAAGGGCGACATAGTAAGACTCTGTCTAAAAAAAAAAAAAAAAAAAATCATCAGTGGAGTTTCGATCAGGATCATTAAAGGGGCCATAGAACAGTGATCAGAATCCTAACAGGACCAACATCAGAGTCCTTGCTGAGGACTTACTAGAATCATTCACAAATCACTGACAATCAGGCTCAATGCCTGTAGCTCAAGTGGCTAAGGTGCCAGCCACATATCCCAGAGCTGGCAGGTCGAATCCAGCCCTGGCCTGCCAAACAGCAATGACAACTACAACTAAAAAATAGCTGGGTGTTGTGGCGGGTGCCTGTAGTCCCAGCTACTTGGGAGGTTTAGGCAAGATAATTCACTTAAGCCCAGGAGTTGGAGGTTGCTGTGATGCCACAGCACTCTACCCAGGGCAACAGCTTGAGGCTCTGTCTCAAAAAAAAAAAAAAAAAAAAAAAAAAAAAAAAATAACTGACGATCACTGGTCATGGGCTTGTATTTTTGTCAAGGCTGCCAATGTGACAGGGGTCACTGATCTAGGTCACCGGGGGTGGGGATATCTGACCAGATGCAAGTGCTGCTGGAGCAAGTCGGGTGCTGCATTGTGGGGCAGAGTGAGAAGCTGGTTCCTGCAGATGGAATCCTGTATGCTGCCAGAGATGTGACAGCCACTGTGGACAGCCTGCCACTTATCACAGGTGACATGACCCAACTCCAGGGTCTGCCTTCTGCAGATCAAAGACCCTTGACCTCACAGCTAAGGTCCTCTTATTAGGAGTGACCTGACTGTGGAATCTCCCCTCACCATAGGATGCCTGACCACCAACTCATGGGGGTGACCTGACTCACAACCCACTAGGCCAGGCCACCTCACCCCAGGGGACTTGGCCCTCCATGCCCAGGACCTCTGATCAGTCCTGACACCAGAAGATCCAGATCCTCCACTGTTTCCCCCTTGTGTCTCCCCCTACAGCCTCCATCCTCAGTAAGAAGGTTGTGGAGGGCCTGTCGGCTCTGGTGGTGGATGTTAAGTTCGGAGAGGCTGCTGTGTTCCCCAACCGGGAGCAGGCCCGGGAGCTGGCCAGAGTGCTGGTGAGCACCCTGCCTGCTGGAGCCTGTGGTCCTTCTGTGGGGCCTCCAAGTGTCTGTGGCCACTCTGTGGGGCTGGGCTTCTTGACAAATGACCTCTCCTGCCCTCACTCCTCCAGCCCTCCAGCCCGGCCATCCCTCTAACATCACTCTCTCAACATTGCTGCTTGGGGCATACACTCCCACCACCTTCCCACTGACAGTCCCTGTCCCCCACACATCCCAACATCCCAAACGGCGACCCGACACCTAAGGCCAGGTGTAAGATCTTTTTGGCCCCTAGCGCTGAGGTCTGGCGCATTACTTGCTCCTGGTCCCCAGCCCAAGCCTTTTCTGGGCGGGGCCACACTGAACCAGGACTCTGTAGGTCGGCGTGGGGGCTGGCCTGGGGCTTCGGGTCGCAGCAGCCTTAACTGCCATGGACAAGCCCGTGGGCCGCAGTGTGGGCCACGCCCTGGAGATAGAGGAGGCGCTGCTGTGCATGGATGGCGCAGGGCCACCGGACCTCCGGGATCTGGTCATTAAGCTCGGTGAGAGAGAAGGGGTAGTGAGCAAGGCTTCCTGCTAGAGCCGTCCCCAAAGAGGTGCCCACGCCCCTGCCGCGCTTAAGCCCAGCCCTTCCGGCAGGGGGCGCCCTGCTCTGGATCAGCGGACAGGCCGAGGCCCAGGCCGAGGGGGCTGCCCGGGTGGCTGCAGCGCTAGACAAAGGCTCAGCCCGGGACCACTTCGAGCAAATGCTGGCGGGGCAGGGCGTGGATCCAAGCATGGCCCGAGCGCTGTGCTCTGGAAGCCCCGCGCAACGCCGGCAGCTGCTGCCCCGCGCCCGGGAGCAGGAGGAACTGCTTACACCGGTAGACGGTGAGTGTCCGGAGAAGCCCGCCTCACAATCCCGGTCCACGCCCTCCCCCAACCCTATCAGCTACTTCAGCCGGGTCCCCTCCCTCAACCCGCCACCGCCCCTCACTCACCCCAGGCACGTCCCACACCCCAGCACCCTCCCTGCAGGCACCGTGGAACTGATCCGCGCGCTGCCGCTGGCTCTCGTGCTGCACCAGCTCGGGGCCGGACGCAGCCGCGCTGGGGAGCAGCTCCGGCTGGGGGTGGGCGCCGAGCTGCTGGTCGACGTGGGCCAGAGGCTGCGCCGCGGTGAGCACTGCCCTGGCTTCCTCCGCTCCACCCTCCCTTGCCTGCCCGTTGACCACCCTCGGCCGCCTGCTAACCAGCTTCTCCCCGCCCCGCAGGGACGCCCTGGCTCCGCGTGCACCGCGACGGCCCCGCGCTCAGCGGGCCGCAGCGCCGCGCCCTGCAAGGGGCGCTAGTGCTCTCGAACCGCGCGCCCTTCGCCGCCCCCTCGCCCTACGCCGAGCTCATCCTGCCGCCGGCCGGCGCGCAGCAATAAACGCCTACAGTCGGAAGCCGTGTCCATGCCTAGCTCGTCGGTGGCCGGGGCGGGAGCGAAAACGGGGCGGCCTGGCCAGACACATGACCTTGACCTGCCCCCACGTCCGCATGCGCCCCGGCGTCGGGCGCAGAGGCTGCGCGCACAGGAATCCCGGCGTGCATCGCGGGCGAGGCGGAACCCGGAAACGCGGGGCGGAAGGGAGGGAACTGGCCGCACCTGGCACCGGGAGCCCCGGAGGGAAGAATTGAACCTGGGCTGCCAGGAGACAACTGGGGAAAGGCGGCCCCAAGCATGCAGGAGCGGTCTTCGTCGGTGAGCACAGTTCTGAAGTGGTCGCGTCTCGTGTGCCGCTTCACGAGATGGTCTAGAAATGGTCTAGAGGCGCCGCCCAAGCCTGGGAACCGTTCGGCCTGGAGTTGGAGAACACAATTCAAAAACCCTCCAGAGGGTTCTCTCAGCAGGTGAGGGAGGGAGTCCTGAGCCCTGGAGGTGGCGAGCTTTGTAGGGGGGCCCCTGTAGGAAAGGCACAGAGGTCACCGGACAGGGACGGGGTGTGCAGGGAGCCAAGCTTGGTCTTGTTAGGAAGGCTGCCAAGTGAAGAGGGTAGGGTTTTGTGGAGGGTAGAAACATCTTGTACCTCTGCCAGGAAAGGTTAAATACAGGAGGGGCTAACCTGGAGCTCGGGATCTCTGCTGAACAGGGGTGGGGGTGGGGAGCTAGAGAGCCATACTTTAAGTGACCCCTAGTGTCAGGAAAGGGCTGGAGGAGTCAGGTACTTTTGAGGGGTTGCAGGCCAGAGTTACCCATCTCCTTTCAAGAAATGGGTTTACTGCAAATGACACATGCTCAGGAATCCAGGCATGCATTTGGAATCCTTCACGTGACAAGAGGCTCAGCTGCTCAGGTGCAAGACAGGGTGGGATGACGCAGGCTAAGTTCTCAGGTTAAAGGACTGGAGCCACAGCTGTGGGTGTTTGCTGATGCTTAAGCTGGAGTTTAGAAGTTTCAGAGGTAGAGCAGTTCTGAGCTCAGGTGAGCAGTTGCAGACAGCGTAGGGGTAGGGTTAGTCTTCCAAATTGGTGGTGGGGGCAGCCAAGGCATCTTTTTGTCCCCTCCTTCTGGCTCCTGACACCTTTGCTCTTTCCAGGTGCACCAGGACCATGCTGCTACTGACTCGGGGGCCCAGGACTTGGCATGGGCTCTCTCAGTTTAAACCCCTAGGCCAGCCCCTGCATTTGACATCCTGGCTCTCTTCAAGGCAGAGCCCTACACAGATGAGTGGGCAGGGCCAGTCCCAGGGTCCTGGGCTGAGAACCAAGCTGCTGGTCACAGCCCTCTTTGGGGTGGGGTTGGGCGGAGCCTGGCTGGCAGCAAGGGCTGAGAAGGAGCAACAGAAGCAGCAGCTGCGCACAGAGGCCCTACGCCAGGCTGCTGTAGGCCAGGGTGACTTCAACCTGCTGGACCACCAAGGCCAGGCTCGCTGCAAGGCTGATTTCCAGGGCCAGTGGGTGCTGCTATACTTTGGCTTCACTCATTGCCCTGACATCTGCCCAGATGAGCTGGAGAAACTGGTGCAGGTGGTGCAGCAGCTGGAAGCCAAGCCTGGCTTGCCTCCAGTACAGCCTGTCTTCATTACCATAGACCCTGAGCGGGACGATGTTGCAGCCATGGCTCGGTACGTGCAGGACTTCCATCCGAGGCTTCTGGGCCTGACAGGCTCCCCTGAACAGGTTGCCCAGGCTAGCCGCAACTACCGCGTGTACTACAGAGCCGGCCCCAAGGATGAGGACCAGGACTATATTGTAGACCACTCCATTGCCATCTACTTACTCAACCCTGATGGCCTCTTCACCGACTACTACAGCCGGGGCAGGTCATCTGCGCAGATTGCAGACAGTGTGCAGCAGCACATGGCTGCCTTTTGCACCATCCTATCATAAGGGCCACAGCCTGTCATTAAATGGGGTGTCTTGATCTTTGTGTGTATCAGCAGCTGTAGAGGCTGAGCACCACTCATCTTTATACAGAGTAGGTATAAAGGGCTTATTTTTAGGGGTGAGTGGGATGGTAACACCATTTTATTAGGCTGGGCCAGCCAGGAAGCTACACGAGTGAGCCATAAGCACAGCTCAGCACACACGTGGGATGGGGCTCCCAGGCCCATCCACCCCAACCCCTGCCTCACTGTTCCCCAGTCAGGGCTGGGCCATGGAGGGGGCAGCATAGGTCTGGAAGCGCTTGTGGGCTCGCTGGTGTGTGAGGAGTCTCAGGGACATGGTGTCCACGGCCATCTCTAGCCCTGGCTGCTGGGCAATCTCCACCGTGTAGTCATTGGCCTACAGGGGTATGGCATCAGAAGGGTCTGGGGACCGTCTTCCCTCCCACGCACCCCAGGCCACTCACCAGCTGCAAGGAGGCCAGCATGGAGCGACACACCTCGAAGGCAGGCTGGCCAGCCACCAGCTCCGCAAAGGGACACCACTCATTGAGCTGGGGGAACCGTGAGACCATCTGGTCCCCATAGGTGTGGATGTCAAAGGGCACATGCTGCTCCTGCACAGTAGAGGGGTACGTTGGCTACGGACCAGAGCCAGGCCCTGGACAAACCCAAGGCAGGCACAGGAGGCTCCAGTTCTTGGCAACAGCACTACCTCACCTGCTCCTGCAACAGGGGCAGGACTGTGCCCTCCCAGTCCCTGACGCGCTGACTCAGCTCTGTTTCCTGCACAAACTTCTGGGAGGAGGCGATGAATAGCTCCTAGGGGAGGACCAAGGGGAGCTACTGCCTCCTGTGCAGAGTCCTGGGCCCACTCACCCAAGGGCCCACCCGCTTTGACCCAGGCCTACCACATTTCTTCGAACCAGCTCCTCATAGCTCAGGGACACCGGCATGGCCTCTGCATCTGGGGCAGGGGAAGCTGTGAGCTACTGCAGCTGTGGGGCCACTCTCCCCTCCCTCCAGTCCTCAGCTCCAGCAGACCCTCAGTACTCCCTGGCCAGCTACACATTCTCAAGACATACCCAGGGCAACATCTTCTCTGGGGCTTGTCCCTCCAGGATCCACATAGTCTTCAGGCTCTAGAAAGTCATCTGCTGGGAGTCAGGAGAGACACCATGGGGAGCCAGTCAGTGGCTGCAGGTGTTGCGCTGCAACCCCATATCAGGCACTCACCTGCTGCCCCCAGATCCTCTAGGGACTCCTCTAGATGATCGTCTTCCAAGGGCCACAGCCCTTCATCGACTCTTGGCAGCCATGGCTTGCCAATCTGTGCAGAGAAAATATCTGTGAAAGGCACTGTCCTCTCCCTTCAGGAGCCCCCATGGGGTTCTGGCCACAGCCTGGTTAGCAGTACTTGCCTCTCTTCTCTGCAGCTTCCGGAGGGTTTCCAGCTGTTCCCGCACGTGCTCCCAGTATAGGGCCTCCATGTCTGCAAAAGCCTGGTAAGGGCTCCCTGTTCTGTCCAGATCCACGCCAGTCCACCCACAGGTGACCCCAGGTGGGGATTGGGGTGGAGAAAAGCAGAGTAAAACTATCTTCCCTGAGAAAAGTGCATGTGGGGGCTTAGCTCACCTGCAAACGACGGACCCTTTCGCCGGGGCCTCCTGCTGTCAGCATGGTCAGCGTCTGTGAGAGAACTCAAAGTCAGCAAAAACTGAGCTAGGCCCACCCTGCCCACAGGCCAAAGGCTGCTTACAGCATTGGGGAACAGGGTACCAATCCTCCTTGCTGGCCTCGACCTGCCCCATCTTTCAGTGGCCCAGGTACCCCACAGCAGCCCACTGCACTACTCACAGGCAGCCAAGTACCACTGGTGGAAGTCTTGCAGCTTGGTGGTCCCCTTCCTCTTGCGCTTGTGTCCTGGAGCCTCCTCCACACAGGGGGGCACACAGTAAGGTCTGCCTGGGGGAAAACAGGGACAGCATCTTGATGCAAATGTGGGTCAGCCTATTCACCCCACTACCTTATGCCCTGGCAAGCCCAACCTGGGGCCCCTAAGTGGTGTGCCCCGCCAGTTACCTTTCTTGAAGGGCTTAGAGTCCAAGGAGTCAAAGGGGTCCAGACTCTGCCAAGGCTCTGGAGTCTCCTGAGCATAGAGGACAAGCAGATGTGGGGGCACAGGGATGAATCACACTCAACCCAGGATCATAGAAGGTGACATTCAAGGGAGGAAGCCCAGAGGTGGAAGAGGGAATTTTAATTTCTGGGAGGAAGAAGATTCCTTGCAAGTATGAATGGCCACAGGGTGGGAACACCAAGGCCAGCAGGAACATGGGCAATAGGGGCAGGCAGGGGGGTCCTTATTTCTGCCTCCTCCTGCTGGGGGTGGACACTCCTACCTTCAGCCGGGACACAGGCCCCAAGGCCGCCTCTCGCTCACGCAGCAGGTACCTCCTGGGCAGGGCATCGCTCTACAAAGAAACAGCCCACAGTCCCCTTCTCCACCCAAGCCTTGGGATACCCAGCAGCTCTGTCCTGGAGCCAAAATCAGGACCCTGCAGGGAGCTCTTAGAGCAGAAAGTTCTGGTAGAACAAATACAAAATAGTAGTCATGGGGATAACATTTTTTCTTTAAAAATATGAAGAAAAAATAGAATGACATTCATGTTATCTACCAAGCAGAATTTTTTGTTTTTGTAGAGACAGAGCCTCACTTTATCACCCTTGGTAGAGTGCTGTGGTGTCACACAGGTCACAGCAACCTCCAACTCCTGGGCTTAAGTGATTCTCTTGCCTCAGCCTCTCGAGTAGCTGGGACTACAGGCACCCGCCAGAACACCCAGCTATTTTTTGTTGCAGTTTGGCTGGGGTCGGGTTTAAACTCGCCGCCCTTATATATGGGGCAAGCGCCCTACCCACTGAGACACAGGTGCTGCCCAACTAACCAGAATTTTTAAATGTTGGCTCAGCACCCGTAGCACCCGGCACCAGCCACATTCACCAAAGACGGCAAGTTCAAACCTGGCCCAGGCCAGCTAAACAACTCCAACAAAAAAATAGCTGGGTATTGTGGCAGGTGCCTATAGTCCCAGCTACTTGGGAGGCTGAGGCAAGAGAATCGCTTAAGCCCAAGAATGTGAGCTGTGACACCACGGCACTCTACTGAGGGCAACATAGTTAGACTCTACCTCAAAAAAAAAAATAAAAATAAATAGATTTTTTTTAAATGTTAACATTTTCTCCTACATGCATCATCAGGTTAGGGTTTAACAGACAAAAAGGACTCCTTAGCTCTGAGTTGGACTGAGCTGACCCCCAGGGGTTGAGGGAGGCAGCAGAGGACTCTAGACCCTGCCCCACCAGCCTGACCCCAGGAAAGGCAGCCGTGGGGACCAGCTCCCATCCCAAGTGGCCAAGAACTCCATAAGGCTTGGAACTTTGATCACCAGCACACCCCTGAGGAGCAGGGGCTCTGATCTGGGAACCAAGGGACACAGAGGGTACTACCAAAAACGCTGGCTGCAGGACACTCTGACTTCTGGGCAGAAACCAATAGGCCACAACACTATCCCCACGGGCTTGCCCAGCTGACTGCTCCATCCCTGTAGGCCTCAGAGTGGGCCACACCTGCTGTAGGCTCCTGGGCTCCTCGGGCTCCAGCTCCTTGGGGGCTGCAGCCTCAAGAAGCTCTCCCCTCTCCTCGGTGTCCTCGTCTTCACCCCTGCCACTGGGCATTGGGCCTTCTGGAGAGATGCCTAGGCAGGAAGCAAGAGCCTGGTCAGCTCCAAGGAGCCTGGAGACCAGATGGCAGCAGGCTTCCTTGGCAGAGCTCTACCTGTCTGGTGCCCTCTACAGCCCTGCCAGACCCACCAGGGAATCTCCTCACCTGGCTCCTGGGAAAAGCCAAAAACAAGAACAGGGCTGCTGCACATAGACACTTCTATCAGCTGCTCCTCAGCTCTCCTGACATCTGGGACAGGGATTAGACAGGGTCAGCCCAGCCCCTTCCCCAGGTGGTCACCAGTTGGCATCGGACTAGCCCTTCTAAGGGGCCAGCAGGAGGCCAAACTACAGCAGAACGCAGCCCTTGGCTGAAGAGAGAGAGTAGGGTCCCAGGCCAGGCATCAGGACCTGGGTACTGAGGTCAGCTATGACCTAGTCAATGTATAATCAAGACAGCAAAGACTAGAGAAGGAACAAGTCTCAGCTGACCTTCACAAGGCAGAATGGCACCCGGGGAGAGGGAATTGCCAAAACCAGAGGTGGTAAGCACAGGCTACCCTACAGCAGCAGTCCCCAACCTTTGTGGCATCAGAGACAGGTTTCACAGAAGAGAATTTTTCTGCAAATCGTGGGATGGGAGTGGTTTTGGGATGACTGAATCATATTATACCTCCACTGCAGACCATCAGGCATTAGGGTCTCATAGGCGAAGAATCATAGGAGCACGACCCATATCCCTCACATGCACAGTTTATAATAGGGCTTGTGCTCCTGTGAGAACCTATTGCTGCCACTGATCTGACAGGAGGCGGAACTTGGGCAGTGATTCAAGAGATGGGGGAGCAGCTGTAAACACAGAGAAGCTTTGCTCACTTAGCCACTGCTCACAGTGCAGCCCAAAACCCTTTTTTTTTTTTTTTTTTTGAGACAGAGTCTCACTTTGCTGCCCTCAGTAGAGTACTATGGTGTCATAGCTCACAGCAACCTCAAACTCTTTGGCTCAAGCAATTCTCTTGCCTCAGCCTCCTGAGTAGCTAGGACTACAGGCACCTGCCATAATGCCCAGCTATTTTTTTTTGTTTTTAGCGGCTGGGGCTGGGTTCAAACACACCAGCCCTAGTGCATGTGGCCGGCGCCCTACCCACTGAGCTACAGGTGCTGCCCTGCAGTCCAAATCCTAATAGGCCACCACTTGTGTTCATGACAGGGGAGTGGGAGAACACAGCCCTTCCATTCCCTCCAGAAGACCCTCTCGTCCTTCCTTCCCACCAACCCTCTACATCCAAACCCTCACCCTTCCAGTTTCTCGGCACCGGGGACATACCCATGGGCTCCATGGGGTACACAGCCACTGGCTCCAACATGAAGGCTCCTCTGGGATGGGGGGTACATGTATTCATCCTGAAATCCTTCCGGCTGGCCAGAGTCTCGCCCTGACGGCTGTGCTAGCGAAAACACACCTGATGAGGAAACCCTTCCCAGGCAGGCCTCCCCTCCCCTTGCCAGGCTGAGGCCTTACCTGCACAGGGGGTAGCTGTTCTTCTCCATTTCATCGGGGGCCACCAGGGCCATGGGCAGGAAGGGGACAGTGAGGACCTCCTGTGTGGAGGCCGAGGCCAAGTGAGCATTCCTCAGACTCCAGGAGAGGAACCCACACAGGGCAACATCTTCCAACACCTACCAGGAAAAGAACTAACTAATCCCACCCCAAGCTAAAGGGGCTGGGACACTCACAGTGGGGGCCTGTTCATTCTTCAGATCCACGTTGGCCCGGGAGTCAGGGAAGTCATCCAGTGATAGGAACTGTGGGGAGGTAGGAGAGTTCATGGGACGAGGCCCAGGCCAAGCACACAGGGGACAGGGCCAATGTCCACGACACCTCACCTCATCCTGTGCCTCCAGGGGATCCCCTGAGCTGGCATCCCCACTGGCCCTGTCTTCCTGCACTGAAGAGAGCTGTTTGGCCCGCCTGGGAGAGAAGCACATCCCATGGGCATCCCAGAAGAACAGAGGCCTCTCAGGCTGCACACAGGTGGGGCTACAAAGATGGCCTCTGCCCCACCTCCCACTTTCAGCACTCACCTCTTGCCAGAGATGAAATCGAGAGCCTGATAGACCAGTGAATAGAGGTACTCCACCTGATGACCAGAGCAGGCAATGAGGGGATGCAAAGGAGAGGCCCACCCTCGGTGGTCTGCAACCCTATCCCAAAGCTTTCCCAGCCAGATGCTGCTGTACACTGTGAAGTCTTCAAGCCTCTAGCACAAGTCCTGCCCATTTTGCCACCAAAAATAATTCCCAAATCAGCCGGGCGCAGTAGCTCACGCCTGTAATCCTAGTACTCTGGGAGGCCGAGGAAGGTGGATAGCTTGAGCTCACGGGTTTGAGACCAGCCTGAGCAAAAAGTGAGACACCCTCTCTACTAAAAATAGAAAAAAACTAAGGCAAGAGGATCACTTGAGCCCAAGAGTTGGAGGTTGCTGTGAGCTATGACACCACAGTACTCTATCCAGGGCAACATCTTGAGACTCTATCAAAAAAACAAAAAATTCCCAAATCAAACTGGTAGTCTCGTGAAAATAACTCTACCAGTGGAGGCTACCTACTCCTCCCCTCTGACCCCTACTCCACACAGCAACAAGCATGGCCTTCTCCATATGACATTGATGGCACCATGGTGTCTAATGTACATAGGTCCCCAATTTCCTATGCAGCCAAGCCCTGCAGACCAGGTCTCCCATGCACAGCACCTGCTCTGCCAGGGCCTGCATCCCTGCTGCTCCTCTGCCCATGTGCCAGCATCTCCACAAGAGCCCCTCTCCACCAAGTCGTGGCTGGCACCACACCATCTACAGGAGCCCCTGCAAGTTGCTGGTGGCTACCATAGCTCTGACAGACCTCTTCCTCTCTCTTGCTCCTCACCACACCTCCACAGGACAAAAGATCCCACCACTAGGGTGAGGGCTGAAGTACTCACAAGGGGGTGCAGAGGAAGGGCAGGTTTGTGCATGTGCCACCACAGGCTGTTGCCATGGACATGCACCAAGGTCATCCACTGGGACAACAGAACCAACCAGCACACAAGACTCTCCCTGCCTGGATGTACCACTGTAAGTCCAAACTTGTTCTTTGCTGTTAAGAGGTGTTGAGGCATCAGGGGTAAGGCCTGAGGTGCCGGCGAAGCAGGTCAGAAGCCAGGCGTAAGGCAAGAGGCCACAGCCAGGAGGGGCCCACCTTCTTACTGTAGACACAGGCTGAGCCCTGGATCAGCAAAGCTGCTTCGATGAAGTTCATTGTGGTTTTGCCTTCATCAAAAGATATACAGATCTGGTCCAGCTGCAAGAAACACCAGAACAGGGGGATGCCGAGGCCCAGTCTGTGCTCATACCTTCCAGGGCAGCCCACCCACCACCATACTCCTCCCAGGCCTCTGGACTGGTCACACCAGAACAGCTGACAGCTCCAGCTCTGCTTTGGGCTCATGGTTGTACCTGGAAAAGATTGTTCCTGGGTTTTTCTGGAGGGGAGAGGCAAGTGTTTGTGATTCCCCCTACTTCCCGTAACAAAAACCTGTGTTTTAGAAGAGAAACGCCCCTACAGGACACCATCCACAAATGTCTCCACAAATGGCCAGAGCCACACACTGGATCTCTTCGGAAGGCACTGGAAATGCTCCATGCTGTGCCCACCCCATCAGGGCCAGCTGAGAGACTCTAGCAGGTAGACTCCTTACTCTGATAGAAGCAAAGGGAACCTCGAGGGTGGAGAAGATAGAGACAAAATGCAGGGTCTCCATCCTTGAGCACAGGGAAATGGCTTCAGGTAGGTCATCATCCTTCTTCTGCAAGCCCCCTGGCCTCCCGAGACCCAGCTCCTCTGACACCCCTCAAACATCAGAGTTCCAGGTGCTCCAGGTGCTTGCCCTCTCCCCATAGCATGCCCTCTGCCACATGCATGCTTCCAGTCTGTGCCCCTATTTCCAGAGCACCTCTCTCCTACACTCCCCACTGCATTTGCAGTGCCCATCAAGCGTCTCCACAGAGACATCCAATGTCCCCACTTTATCTCCATACTTAATCCAAGATATTCCCCACAAAGTGGGCCCCTCCCCTCTCAGCAAATTTGGAAGCCCTACATGTTCTCAGCTCTTCCATCTTGCTTTTCTATCTGCCCAGAACACCTGCCCCACTGTCCCAGTGTAAATTCTCCTGGGGGGCCTGCCTCAGTGCCCAGGCCACCCTGCCACCCATTAGTGTGATCCTGCCACACCATTTTCAAGTCTCTCCCCCCTTGCGGGGCTGTGAGCAGCATTACAGTAACTCCAGTCTCTATTTCAGTGCCTGATGCTGGTGTCCTATAAATACCTGATGAATAAACGAGGCAGTCATGTCAGAGCTAAACCTGAAAAACAGATAGGAGCACACCAGATGAAGGGAGTGGCATTTTGGGAAGTGATCACTTAGATGAAGGTAGTTAGCAGAGACAGGACACAACTACTTAGGAAAACGAGTATGATGCAAACATGGCCAGTGTAAGGTGCTGGAAAGAGGCAGATATGGGGCGCCACAGTAGTACGTAGAAGGGGAAAGGGCTGGGAGGACAACACCAGAGGAGCTACTTCCATTAGTTCTTTAAGGATAAAGGGAGTTTGTCAGCTCACTGGATGAGGAAGGAGGACATGAACATGACAGCCTTTGAAGTGTGAGTAACTGGGGAGTGCTCAGGACCTGAAAGATTAGGTGTGAAAGGGGTCCCTTCCCTTCAGTGACTCTCAAGCCTCAGTGACCCTCAATCCAGTGTGTAAAGAGGAGATGGGAGGGGCGTGAAGGAAGGGGTAGGAAGAACCATTAGTGCAGAGGTCCAGCCAAGGGGGAAGCTGGGCCAGAGTGGTGGTGACTGTACACAGGAGCATGAACTTGGCAGGGGACAGGGCTTGGGTTGAGCAGGGAAGTGAGAGGAGGGAAGGAGCTAAGACCCTAGGGTTTCTGGGTGGGTAAGTTTGGGGGTTATCTAGAGTTCAGTGTAGATATGTTCAACGTGCATCTTGGTTAAAACATTCAAGTGATGTTTGAGGCAGGCAGCTGGCTGAGTTCAGTGGCTCCTGCCTCTAATCCCAGCACAAGTTGGGAGACCAAGGCAGGAGGGTCACTAGAGGCCAAGAGTTGGAGACCAACCTGAATAACAGCAAAACTGAAAAAAAGGGGGGGGGAGGAGCAGAGACAGAAAGGAGGAGGGAAGAAAGGAAGAGAAAAGAGAGGGAAGGAGGGAGGGGGGTGGGGACTTGGTGTATGCCACACCTTTTGTGGGCAAGAGGGACTTTGCCTAACAAATCCAATCAGTGTAATCTGGTTTATTGTACCCTCAATGAATCCCCCCCAAAAAAAAATTAGCCAGGAGTTGTGGCACATGCCTATAGTCCCAGCTACTTAGGGGGCTGAGGCTTGAGTCTAGGAGTTTGAGGGTATAGTGGGCTGTAATTGTGCCCCTGAACTTCAAGCTGGTGACAAAGCAAGACTCCTAAAGGGAGACTCCTGAAGGAAGCCTCCATGTTGGCCAGCCTCCCTTTTCCCCCACCTTCCCTCCTCTGCAGGGCAGTCATGTAGGCCCACTTTTAGGCTCACTACTAGCTGAGAAACCTCCAACACCATGTTCTCTCTCCCTGGGACATTCTTTAGCTCATTGTGATTAAGTGACTTATTTCATCCCAAACAAAATTAGGTCCCCCAGTTAAACTCTTCACAGAACCCTAAACCTTTCTTTTAAAACTCTCATCAGGACTGGGTGTGGTAGCTCAGGACTGGGCCAGTAACTCATGCCTGTAATCCTAGCACTCTGGGAGCCCCAGGCAGGCAGACTGCCTGAGCTCAGGAGTTCAAGACCAGCCTGAGGTAGAGTGAGATCCTGCCTCAAAAAAAAAAAAAAAAAAAAAAAAAGTGGGGGGCAGTGCTCAAAGAGCAGTGGGTATGGCACCGGCCACATACACCAAGACTGGTGGGTTTCAACCTGGCCTAGGCCAGCTAAAACAATGACAACTGCAACAACAACAAAAAAAAAATTGCCAAGCATGGCGGGTGCATGTAATCCCAGCTACTTGGGACACTGAGACAGCAGAATCTCTTATACCCACGAGTTTGAGGTTGTTGTGAGCTGTGATGCCACAGCACTCTACCCAGGGCAGCAGCTGGAGACTCTGTCTCAAAAAAAAAAAAAAAAAATTGCTGGGCATTGTGGTAGAAACTTATAATCCCAGCTACTTGGGAGGCTGAGGCAAGAGAACTGCTTGAGCCCAGGAGTTTGAGGTTGCTGTAAGATATGACACCATGGCACTCTACCAGGGTGATAAAGTGAGACTGTCTCAAAAAATAAAAAAATAAAACTCTCATCAGTTTGTGACTACATAGAGACACAAGCAGGGGTAGGGATGGACTTGCTCTGCCACCTATCAGCTATGATTTGGGACATGTCTCTAATGCCTCCATTAATGAGGTTTTCACAAGGACTACATGAATTCATTTGTGTAAAGCACATAAAACAACAGTGCTTGACTCGGTGCACGTAGCACAGTGGTTACAGTGCTGGTCACATGCACTGAGGCTGGCGGGTTCAAACCCAGCCCAGGCCAAGTAAGCAACAATGACAACTGGAACAAAAAAATAGCTGGGTGTTGTAGCAGGTATCTGTAGTTCCAGCTACTTAGGTGGCTGAAGCAAGAGAATCACTTAAGCCCAAGACTTTGAGGTTGCTGTGGGCTATAACACCATAGCACTCTACCAAGGGCGACATAGTGAGACTCTGTCTCAAAAAGAGAAAAAAAAATAAAAAATAAAAAAATAGTACTTGGCACAAGTAAGTGCCAAATGCATGATATTTATTACAACTACATTTGGTTACTACCTTAGGAGGCCTCTCACCATGAAGGTGGCAGTCCTACTAAAGCAAGGATTATTTTCTGCTTGGCACTATTTTCACAGAGTTCAACCTTGTTCTTGGTACACAACAGATGACCAACAACACTGAATAAATAAATGGGTGAAAGATAAGACGTGTTTAAAAAAAGAACATTCTGTAGCTGTGTGGAACATGAAAGGAGAGGAAAGACAAAACTAGAAGCCAGGACTTCAGGGGGTAGATGTTTAAAAGGCTAGACAAGTTAGGAAGGGAGCTGATAGAACCAGGAAATGGATTTACCAGGTAACCATGTAGGACCCTGCTTGATGTGGAAACCTGAATCAGGGGCGCTCCACCCAGCCCTGTTCTCTGTGGTTTCTCAGCAGACCATGCATCAGAACAGAGGTCAGTAATCAGATCACTTGCTCATTTAACAAACATTTATTCTGTACCTCCTACATGCTGGGCACTTTACTTAGCAAAAAGAGCATAAATGTGGGCCCATGCCTCACAGAATTTACATGGTAGTGGGTGGCACCTGTGGCTCAGTGAGTAGGGCACCCGCCCCATATACTGAGGGTGGCAGGTTCAAACCCAGCCCCAGCCGAACTGCAACCAAAAAATAGCCAGGCGTTGTGGTGGGCGCCTGTAGTCCCAGCTGCTGGGGAGGCTGAGGCAGGAGAATCGCGGAAGCCCAAGAGCTGGAGATTGCTGTGAGTCCTGTGACGTCACAGCACTCCACCGAGGGCGGTAAAGTGAGACTCTGTCTCTACAAAAAAATAAAAAATAAAGAATAAAAAATAAAGAATTTACACGGTAGTATGGTGACAACAGCTAAATAAGAATGGCTTGGGATAAACATTCTAATGTACATAAAGTGCTAAAAGAACTACTTTAGATAGGTGGTCAGCTAATATCAAAGCTAAGACCTAAGGGATAAAAAGGACTTAGTCATAAAAGAAGCTGGGCATAATGGTGAATGTCTATAATCCTAGCTTTTCAGGAGGCTAAAGCAGGAGATTATTTGAGCTCAGGAGTTTGAGATCGGCCTAGGCAACAACCTCTTTTACATTAAAAAAAAAAAAAGAAAAAAAGAAAAAATATATCTGTATATGTATAAGTCGAAGAAGAAAGTACATATATCCTCTTCTAAGAACAAGCTTGAGGTACCGGGCAGCACCTGTGGCTCAGTGAGTGGGGTGCTGGCCCCATATACTGAGGGTGGTGGGTTCAAACCCAGCCCCGGACAAAAACTGAAAACATAAAAAAAACTTGAGGTAACATAGCTTGACTGGTTCAAAAGAATAAGGTATGGGACGGGGAGTGGTGGTTCACGCCTGTAATCCTAGCACTCTGGGAGGCTGAGGCAGGTGGATTATCTGAGCTCATGGGTTCAAGACCAGCCCAAGCAAGAGCGAGACCCCATCTCTAAAAAATAGCCAGGCGTTGTGGTAGGCGCCTGTAGTCCCAGCCACTTGGGAGGCTGAAGCAAAAGAATCGCTTGAGCCTAAGAGTTTAAGTTGCTGTGAGGTATGATGCCACAGCACTCTACCAAGGGTGATAAAGTGAGACTCTGTCTCAAAAAAAAAAAAAAAAAAAAAGAATAAGATGTTGGCTCACGCCTGTAATCCTAATACTTTAGGAAGCAGAGGCAGGGGGATTACTGGAGACCAGGAGTTCAAGACTAGCCTGTACATGGCTGGGCGAGGTGTCTCACACCTATAATCCTAGCACTCTGGGAAGCTAAGGCAGGTGGATTGCCTGAGCTCAGGAGTTCAAGACAGTCAGAACAAGAGCAAGACCCCCATCTCTAAAAAATAGCCAGATGTTGTGGTGGGTGCCTGTAGTCCCAGCTACTCAGGAGGCTAAGGCAAGAGAATCATCTGAACCTAAGAGTTTGAGGTTGCTGTGTGCTATGACACCATGGCATTCAACCCCAGGGCAACTGAGTGAGACTCCATCTCAAAAAATAAATACATAAATAGGGCGGCGCCTGTGGCTCAATAAGTAGGGTGCCGGCCCCATATACCCAGGATGGCGGATCCAAACTCTGCCCGGGCCAAACTGCAACAACAAAAAACAAAATAGCCAGGTATTGTGGAGGGCACCTGTAATCCCAGCTACTCGGGAGGCTGAGGCAAGAGAATCACCTAAGCCCAGGAGTTGGAGGTTGCTGTGAGCTGTGACACCACAACACTCTACCGAGGGTGATAAAGTGAGACTCTGTCTCTACAAAATAAATAAATAAATAAATACATACATACATACATACATAAAAGATTAGCCTGGGCAATACAAAAAGCTAAAAAAAAAAAAAAAAAAAAAAATCAGCTGGGCATGGTGGCACATATCTGTAGTCCTAGCTACTCAGGAAGGTGAGGCAGGAGGATCACTTGAGCCCAGAAGTTCAAGGTTACAGTGAGCTATGATTATACCACTGCACTCTATCTAGCCTGGGCAAAAGTGAGATTATGCCTCAAAAAATAAAAATAAATATAAAAAAGAAAAAGAGAAAGGCAGAAAATAGCCAAAGACGAACCCAAAGCAGTAAGCAGAGCTAGATTCAGAGGAGGAAGTCCAGGTTTTATTCTGAGTACTATGGAAAGCTACTGAGGGGTTTTAGGCAGGAGCCTGTGGCCTGATTTTAAGTCAGACTTGTTGCTGGGTGGAGCATGGATTGGTCAGGAACAAAAAACAGGGATTGGGAGCCCACATAATGTTTTACACAAATCCAGGCCAGAGACGATGGTGGCTTGGACCAGAGGCAACAGAGAACAGCTTAATTCAAGTGATATCCTAGTGTATAATTAATGGAATTCATGGGTGAACTGAGTGCAGAGTGTGAAGCTTCACTACAATGGCATTTAACTTTCACCTTTGGCTGAATAGTGGTGCCATTTACCCAGATGGGAAAGACCGGACTTGAGCACAAAAATAAAGAGTTCCACTCAAACACATTAAATCAGAGATGCTGAGAGAGCAGCTGGATACATAAAAGTAGATTCAGAGGATAGACGGAGGTATAAATCTAGGTGTTGTCCTTATACAAGTGATATTGTAAATTAAGAAAATAAATGAGATTGTTTAAGGGAAACTTGTCAGAAGATAACCCAGGCCCCAATCTAAGGAACTCAAAAAGAATCTGGTTAGAACAGAAAAAGTAGGCAGTAAAATAGGAAGAAAATCATGCCACCTTTGTTTCAAAAAGGGAGTAGTCAATCCAATAAATGCTGCAGAATTGAATAAGATTTTTTTTTTTGAGACAGAGTGTTACTTTGTTGCCCTAGAGTGCCATGGTGTCATAGCTAACAGCAACCATAAACTATTGGGCTTAAGCAATTCACTTGCTTCAGCTTCCCAAGTAGCTGGGACTACAGGCTGCAGGCCACAGCACCAGGCTATTTTTAGAGACAGGCTGTTGCTCTTGCTCAGGCTGGTCTTGAACCTGTGAACCTGAGAGGCCACCTGCCTCGGCCTCCCAGAGGGCTGGGATTACAGGCATAAGCCACCATGCCCGGCCCTAAGATGACACTTCTCTTGGCCCTTGCACTTGGTAGAAAAAGGTCACTATTGATCAAGACAACAGATAATTAAGTGGAGTGGAAGCCAGACCGCACTGGTCTGAGGAGTGAAAGTAAAGTGCAGAGAAGGAGGGGCCAGCTCCAGGGCTCACGCTGTAATCCTAGCACTCTGGGAGGCTGAGGCGGGTAGATTGCTTAAGCTTAGGAGTTCAAGACCAGCCTAAAAAAGACTGAGACCCCATCTCTTAAAAAATAACCAGGCTTGTGCCACGCGTCTAGTCCCAGGCATTTGGGAGGTTGAGGCAAAAGGACTGCTTGAGCCCAAGAATTTGGCTGTGAGCTAGGATGCCATAGCACTCTACTGAATATGATAAAATGAGACTCTGTCTCAGAAAAAAAAAGCAGATCTAGGCAGGGCTGTCAAATATGGAAGGCTAAAAGCTAACTGCATGACACGAAAAGTAGCTTGAAATGGGTATGAACACCCAATAATAAATCTCTCTTACATCATCTTTCAAACACAGAGACACGCAAACAGTGACTGAAACAAAAAATGATAATGCTGTCTCGGCTATTCCACTCCATTACAGAAAAATGCTGATCACCACCCACTAAGTCGATTTGACGGATCACTAACGGGTGGCGACGTGCAATGGCAGCTCCAGGCTAACCTAACGAGAGATGATTTCGGAGGCAGGAATGCAACTGGAAAGGAAGAAGCGAGTCTGAGGACGAGCGCGACCAGAGCGCCAGATGGCCACAGCTGAAGAGCAGCAGGGCCGCCCGGCAGCCCCCGCCCCGCGCCCCACCCCGGCCGCGCCACTTCCCGCCGCTCTCACCTCCTCCAGATACTCGCCCAGCTGGGCCGCTACGTCCACCTCCCAATTCTTGGTGAGGTCGCGGATGGGCTGCAAGAGGTGGGCAAAGCGCGCCTCCACGTCCTCCATGTCCGGGAGGGGCCGGGGGGCAAGGGGACCGCAGGGCCCACTTCCAAGGAGAACAGGGTCCTCAGCCCGCCACTAGTTCTGGGGCCATTTTGCTGTTCCCGCCCAGGAAAGAACGTAGCGCGGCGACGCGCGCATGGCTATGACATCACGCGGGCCGGAGCCAGGAACTGCGAACCCCCGCGCCACTCCGCGGGAGCGCGCGGAACAGCCAGGGTGCTCTCTGGGGGCGAGGCCGGCAGGCGAGGCGCCGGGCCGACAGCGGTCTAGGGGCGGTGCTTTGAGCTGCTGTGGGCGGGGATAGAGAAGCTTTGAGCGGCTGCGAACGGGTTGGGGGCGGGATTTTGAGCTGCCCTGGGCGTGTTGGGGCAGAGCTTTGGTCTGGGCGGGGACGGGGGCGGGGCCTGGAACTGCAGCGGGTCCATCTCCAGCCGGCCGCGTAGTGGACATGGCGGGCTCTCGGCTCCCACGGCAACTCTTCCTCCAGGGCGTGGCCACCGTCTTTATGTTAGCCTTTGCTTCCCTCTACACGCAGATCCCGGGTGAGGGTACCCAGGGTGGGACAGCCTCCAGCCCGCGCCCGGGAAACTATGTTCTCTCTGCTTCCCACTCGGCACTCACGCCGTTATGGGAGGGGGTTACAGTCAGTGCCCTGCGGGGTGTGGGAGAGGAAGACGTGCAATGATCTGCTTATGTAGCTCTGGGCGCTGACCCAGGGCAGCGGGAAGTGGGAGGGCCAGACCTAGGAAACTGGGCAGGCCTTGTGGGCCCTTGGACGGGGTGTCTTCAGGTTCCGACTTGGGAGAGTCATTCTAGAAGAGTTGGGGGTGTCCAGGGCCTGGCCCTAACACGCGCTCCCACAGGCCTGTATGGCCCAGAGGGTATCCTGCCTGCGCGGAGGACGCTGCGGCCGCAGGGCAAGGGGCGCTGGCAGCAGCTATGGGAGACACCAACGCTGCTGTGGGAAGCCCCCAGGCTGGGGCTGGACACCGCACAGGGCCTGGAGCTGCTGAGCCTGCTGGGTGCGCTGTTGGCACTGGGTGCCCTGCTGGTGCGCCCGCTGCGCCACCCCCTCGTCTACCTGCTGCTCTGGGCTGCCTACCTCTCTGCCTGCCAGGCAAGTGGGGTGCCTGCTACCCCCCCCCCACATCACTGGGGCTGTTGTCCCCAGCGCACCAAGCCCTGCAGCTGCAGACACACTCCTCCATGCTGACAGCCCCTCTCCCTACAGGTGGGCCAGGTGTTCCTTTACTTCCAGTGGTGAGTGACTGTTGGGCGTGGAGCCAAAGGAGATGGGTGGGGCAGGGTGGGTTTGCCTCTCTGGAAGGACTCTCTGAAGGGAGCGGCCTCAGTGGGGAGGGGACTCTGCACTATTTTCTTCTTGTAGGGACTCCCTGCTGCTGGAGACTGGCTTCCTGGCTGTGCTGGTGGCCCCACTGAGGCAGTCCCTCCAGGGAAAGCAGGTTCGACAGGGTGGGCCAGCAGAGGCCTCACCCCATGAAGCCCTCCCTTTCTGGCTTGTGCGCTGGCTGCTGTTCCGCCTCATGTTCGCCTCAGGCGTGGTCAAGCTGACCAGCCGCTGCCCCGCATGGTGGGGGCTCACTGGTGAGGATCCCAGCCTGGATCTGGGGTGGTCTGCAGGCTCTGCCCAGTCCTTACCACCTGCTTGTCACCTGCAGCCCTCACCTACCACTATGAGACACAGTGTCTGCCCACACCCGCTGCCTGGTTGGCCCACCACCTGCCCGTCTGGCTGCACAAGCTCAGCGTGGTAGCCACCTTCCTCATCGAGATTGCCATGCCACCTCTCTTCTTTGCCCCCATTCGCCGTCTCCGCTTGGCTGCATTTTACTCACAGGTGGGTGGAGCCCTCAGCAATCAGAGATAGAGTATGGCCTCCTTCATCACTGCCCAGTGTGTCCCACTGAGGACAGGTGGCAGAGGGACTCACAACTAGGGGGGTGGGTGCATGCCTGCCAGGTTGGAGGGCCCAGGAGGGAGGCCCTCAGAGCTTCTGAGTGCAGTTCCCACAGGTGCTGCTTCAAGTCCTCATTGTAATCACTGGCAACTACAACTTTTTCAACCTGCTGACACTGGTCCTCACCACTGCCCTTCTGGATGACCACCTGGCCGCCCAGCCTGGCCATGGCTGTCACAAGAAGATGTCCATCTGTGAGTTTCAGATGCGGCCCCATGTGTCTCCTTTCCTCCAGCACCCCCTAGGTGACCCCTGCTCTAGCTCCACCCTAGCCACTTGGCTCTGGACCCTCCTCTGAGCCATGACTACCCTGCTCTACAGCCTGGCCCAAGACCCTGCTGGCCTCGCTGTCCCTGCTGCTGGAACTGGCCATCTTCAGTCTGCTGGCCTACGGCACTGTGTACTGCTTTGGTCTGGAGATTGACTGGCAGCAACATACCATCCACTCCAGAACCAGTGAGTACCAGCTGGAGGGCCAGAGCTCAGGGGCTGGAAAACACCTTCTTATAACCCCCTCTTTTGGCAGCCTTCACCTTCCACCAGTTCTCCCAGTGGCTAAAGACAGTGATGCTGCCCACCATGTGGCTGGGTGTGGCTTCCCTTACCTGGGAGCTGCTGGCTGCCCTCTGGAGGTACATGGCCCAAGAAGGGGGAGGGAGAGAGGTGTGCAGGGTGGGCCTGACCACACTTGGGTCCCTGCCCCAGGTGGACCCAGGTGCGGGGGTGGCTACGGAAGCTCAGTGCTGCAGTCCAGCTGTCCGTCTTTGGCACTGCCACGGTGTCCTTGTTCGTGATCAGCCTGGTGGGTAGTGCTGCGGGCGGCTGGGTTGGGAGAGGCTGCAGTGGCGGCACTGAGCCTCTGCCCACCTGCCTCCAGGTGCCATATTCCTACATGGAGCCAGAGACCCATGGGCGCCTCTGGCCCAGGGCCCACCGCCTGTTTAGTTCTGTGGAACACCTGCAGCTGGCCAACTCATACGGCCTCTTCCGTCGGATGACTGGTCTGGGTGGGCGGCCTGAGGTGGTGCTGGAGGGCAGCTATGATGGGCATCACTGGATAGTAAGCCTTCTGACTGGGTGGGGGCTGGGAGAGACCCAGTTGGGCTTGTCCAGCTGACCACTGCTCTATGTGGCAGGAGATTGAGTTCATGTACAAGCCTGGGAATGTGAGTCGGGCACCCCCGATTGTGGTGCCACACCAGCCCCGCCTCGACTGGCAGATGTGGTTTGCGGCCCTGGGACCTCACACACACAGCCCTTGGTTCACCAGCCTGGTCTTGCGCCTGCTGCAAGGCAAAGAGCCAGGTGAGGCCTGGGGTGGGGAGTAGGGGAGAGCAGGAATGGGCATCAGGGTGGGGCCATAATGAACCCCTCCCCTGCCACAGTGATCCGCCTCCTCCAGAGCCACCTGGCCAGCTACCCTTTCCATGAGCAGCCACCCACCTACATTCGGGCCCAGCGCTACAAGTACTGGTTCTCCCTGCCTGGAGAGCAGGGGTAAGGCTGGGGTACCGGGCAGGGTGCTGGGGCCTGGGCTCTGGCCACACACTTAAAATCCAGTCCTGTTGCAGCCGGTGGTGGCGGCGACAGTGGGTGGAGGAATTCTTCCCACCTGTGTCCCTGGGGGACCCAACGCTGGAGACACTGCTCAAGCAGTTTGGGCTGCAGGTTAGGTGGTGCCAGTCAGGGTGGGGAAATGACAGGGATGATCTCTGCCATAGGGGTGACCTTATGGGCCTTCTTCAACATTGCCCCCACAGGACAAGAGCCCACCCCAGGCCCGCAGCTCCAGAAGCACCTTGGCTCAGGTCCTCCTCTGGGTGAGGACTCAGCTATCATCTCTGGAGGCTCCCACCCTGCTCTGGGGGCTCCTTGTGGCTGTGGGGACTGTCCGAAGTGTGCGGGCCCTGCTGGCTCCCTGGTCTCTCCAGTCCTCCCCACCAGCCAGGGGTGAGAAGCACAGGCCAGCCCCCAAGAAGAACTTGAGGGCTGTCTGTGAACAGGCAACCCTGGCCCCCAACAGCTGCAACAGCAGTTCCCGGACCTCCCGGCGGAAAAAGTAGCTGTGTTTTGTCAGCCATGTGTCCCTCCAGGGGCTCAGGGTGAGTCCGCAGGACAGCCCTGGTCTCCTGTGACAGGACAGGCTCAGCCACTGTGCCTTAGCCAATTCTGCTGGGCTAGATGGAGGTTGGGATGCTGCCCACGGTAGATTGTTAGGTACTGCTTTGAGGGCCCACTTGTCCCTCATACCAGGACCCCCATCAATGCCTCCACAATTGGCCCTGAAGGTGAACATGTGACCCAGCTCAGGACCTACCCCAGGCTGTTACAACTGGGCTGTCGGCTTTTGAGTCTGGAGCCCCAGCCCCTACACTGGAAGAGGCAAGGCTGACCCATTGAGGAGGAGGAGAAAGGCAGTCACCTTCCATATCCTCTCCACACCAGCCCATCCTGCCCTTCACACACATGTACCAATAAAGGCATCTTCCATGCTTAGCTGTGAGCCTGGTGTTTCCTTCCTGCCAGGAGGCCTGAGGCGGGGGCAGGGCTGGGTCCCCCCACCCCAGGCAGTGGACAGCCCGTGCACTGGTGGGCTCATTGTTGACTTGGCTCAGTGGGTCTTCTCCATTTCTCTTTCTCAGTGTCTTCCCCTGTAAAATAGGACAGAAGGGCCTGGCCACAAAGGAGCCTCTGGCCTGGCATAGCCTGGGGGACCTGTCAGTTCCACACATCGGTGCTGCCAGACCAGTGTTGGGATGTGGAACTAGAACTGTTGGAGGGTGAGAGAACTCACCACAACCTGGTCTTTTCCTTTCCTCCTACTCCCACTTTCTAGTCTCAGGAAAAGACAGAAGTCCAGAATGGGCAGGGGCACAGGAGGGACAAGGATATGGACAGGTCAACAGGGGCTCCTCTGCAGAGAAGGGCAGAGGAGAAGGAAAGCGGGGGGCCCTAGGCCCATGCAGAAGAGAGAAAGTGACAACCTCCAGCCTCCATCCTAGGAAGAGGACACCAAACTGGTTGGGGCACCATGCAGGTTTCCGTTTGGAGTCAGATTATCAATTGGAGGTCACTGCTATCCCTGGGAACTGCAGTATAGCTTTTTTTAAGCCCTGACTCTGTCCTTGGCGCACAGCTACCACCCTGTGCTCTGCCCCAGAGACCCCTAGACAGCCCATAATACGTCCAGTTCTCACCCCACCCCAGGTCCCAACACCCTGTCTGAGCTCTGTGTTCAAGCAGCTTATGGCATGAGCACACAGATTCCTCAAGAGGGCTCTTACACACAGAAAAAATGGCCCAGAAGGCAGGCTTGGATTCAAACATTAGTCACATGTTTAAAATTCAAAACCTGTCTTTAGGCTTTCAGGCTCCTTTGTGAGGCTATCTTCTGGGTTTTGGTTTGGTTTTCTATAACAGCTTCCTTTTTTTTTTTTTTTGGACAGTGTCTCACTATGCTGCCCTTGGTAGAGTGCTGTGGCGTCACAGCTCACAGCAACCTCAAACTCTTGGGCTTAACCGATTCTCTTGCCTTAGCCTCCTAAGTAGCTGGGACTACAGGCACCCACCACAACACCTGGCTATTTTTTGTTGCTGTTGCAGTTGTTGTTTTGGCAGGCCCGTGCAAGGTTCAAACCCACCAGCCCCCATGTATGTGGCTGTCGCCCTAGCCACTGAGCTACAGGCACTAAACCTGTATCAGCTTCCTTTTTATAAATTTTTTTATAATTATTTCAGGTTAATTTGAGGGTACAAAGAATTAAGTTATAATGTTTGCATTTATTAGGTAAAGTCCTTCCTATAATTGTGTCCCATCCCCAAGAGGTGTACTATACACCCTTATAACAGCTTTCTTGGTAATTCACATGCCATACAAGTCACCCATTTAAAGTGCACAACTCAGTGGCTTTCAGTATATTCATAGAGTTGCACACCTGTCACCAGAGTTGATTTTAAAAACTTTTCATCTTCTCAAGAATAAACCACCCTAGCAAGCAGATAGCCCTTAGAATGGGAGAAAATATTTGCAGGTTATACCTCCGATAAAGGTCTAATAACCAGAATCCACAGAGAACTCAAACGTATTAGCAAGAAAAAAACACGTGATCCCATCTCAAGGTGGGCAAGGGACTTGAAGAGAAACTTCTCCAAAGAAGACAGACGCACGATCTACAAACACATGAAAAAAAGCTCATCATCCTTAATCATCAGAGAAATGCAAATCAAAACTACTTTGAGGGCAGTGCCTGTGACTCAAAGGAGTAGGGCACCAGCCCCATATGCCGGAGGTGGCGGGTTCAAACCCAGCCCCGGCCAAAAACTGCAAAAAATAAATAAATAAAAACTACTTTGAGATGTCACCTAACCCCAGTAAGAGTAGCCCACATAACAAAATCCCAAAACCAAAGATGTTGGCGTGGATGTGGAGAAAAGGGCACACTTCTACACTGCTGGTGGGAATGCACACTAATATGTTCCTTCTGGAAAGATGTTTGGAGAATACTTAGAGACCTAAAAATAGACCTGCCATTCGATCCTATAATCCCCTTTACTAGGTTTATACCCAGAAGACCAAAAATCACAATATAACAAAGACATCTGTACCAGAATGTTTATTGCAGCTCAATTCATAATTGCTAAGTCATGGAAGAAGCCCAAGTGCCCATCGACCCACGAATGGACTAACAAATTGTGGTACATGTACACCATGGAATATTATGCAGCCTTAAAGAAAGATGGAGACTTTACCTCTTTCATGTTTACATGGATGGAGCTGGAACATATTCTTAGCAAAGTATCTCAGGAATGGAAGAAAAAGTGTCCAATGTACTCAGCTCTACTATGAAGCTAAATTATAGCTTTCACATGAAGGCTATAGCCCAACAATAGCAAAAGACTATGGAGAAAGGGCCAAGGAAGAGGAAGGGATGGGGGAGGTTAGGGTGGAGGGAGGGTAATGGGTGGGGCCACATCTACGGTGCATCTTAGAATGGGTACAGGTGACACTTACTAAATGCAGAATACAAATGCCTGCATACAGTAACTAAGAAAATGCCTTGAAGGCTACGCTGAACAGTTTGATGAGAATACTTCAGATTGTATATGAAACCAGCACATTGTACCCCTTGATTGCACTAATGTACACAGCTATGATTTAACAATAAAAATAAATAAATTAAAAAAAAAAAGCAAAACCATTTGTCCTCCCTTCTGCACCCCACCTCCTGTGGAGGATTGAGGCCAGGGTCAGGCCAGAGTTTCTGTGCAAAACTGTCCTTGTCCTGCCCCACCTCACACTCCCTGTGCCCTGATTTCTTTGTCCTCATTCTCAACGCCTGACACAGGATGGAGAGAAGGCAGACAGATCATCTGTCTGCTTGTCTCAGGTTCCTGTGAGGCTGCGATAGCCTGGTTAGGGACATAGCCTCAAAGTAGCATCATGCCTTTGGATAGAAGGCATTTGGGCTGGGCTGCTGTATCAGAGCACCTTCCGTAGTCCCCTCCCTCTGGGACCAAGACCCTCCCCAGATGCATGTCTTGTCAGAGCGGCTCTGGACCCCTGAGAGCATGGGTCCTCTTACCCAACCTCCTGCTCCTAAAGGTTCTCACTGTGCATGCCTTCCCAGGTCAAGGACAGAAGCCTAACTTCTCCCTTGCTCTTTCCAGCCATTCAAACTGTGGATTATTACCCAACAGATGCCAGCACCTGTGGGAGGGTTTGAGGGCCTCCCCAAGCAGAAACAAAGGAACTTGAGGTCTGCACAGGAAAGGGGCAAATTTCCAGGTGAGTTATTGAGAAAGTATCAGACTTGGGGTCAGACAGGCCGAGGTCAACCCCGGTGGTGCCAACTGGGCCTCTATTGGGCCTCAGTTTTCTCATCTATATAATAGGAATAATGAACAAAATGCCTGCATCACAGACTTAGTTAAGGATTAAGCAAGATCATTTGTTCCATCCTTCAGCATTATTGAGCACCTTCTATACACCAATCTCTGCACTCATCTCTAGGGATATGATTGCTTTCTTGGAGCTGTCAGAGGGACAGAAGACAAGGCATCAGGAATCATAATAAAAGCCAGGAAATGCCCACACAGAGTGAGCATAGAACAAATAGGGAAAGCCCAGAGACTATTAGAACCAAAGGAATCCCTGACCCCACCCAGAAAATCAAAGAAAGCGTCCTGGACAAGGTGACTCCTGCAGGAGAAAGGAGAAAGGCATTCCAGGCCTAAGCAAAGGCTAGTCAGTGAAGAGAGTGCATGTGAAAGTGCCCAGCACTGGGCCACAGTATTTGTTTTAAAAATACAAGGTAGAGGAGGGGTCCAGACAGACCATCCTCAGTGTTGGATATGGGACAGATGAACTGGGCTGGGCGTGTCCAAAGAGCTGCATTATTTACTGTCCCAGCTATAAAATATTTACATGAACTTCCTGATGATTTATGGTGTTTGCTTTCCTACCTCAGGGCTCCTGGCAGGTAAACCACCCACGTGCCCTACAGATCAGCCTGGGGAGGAGTCCTTGGGTACTGACACTAGGCTCCTAACTGGGCCAGGAGGAGGGCTCTGGTCCAGCAGATCAGACTCTTTGGTGGCTCTGAGCTCTTCTCATGAGGCTTGAGCCCTACAGGCCTGAAGTTTCTGCCCCAGAATCTCCAGGCAGAGCCAGGAACCCAGGGGTGGGAGAGAGAGGTACTGACAAAGGATAGGCTCTGGGGAAAGACCCACAACAGGGCAGAGGCAGAGGGAACGTACCTGGGCTGCAAGACTCCCAAACAGTGTGACCTTGGACAAGGTGCAGGACTTCTCATATCCTGGGGATAATAATAGTACAGTGTTTTGAACAGAGATCTCCTCCCGGAGATCACATAGCATAGGGTTGGGGCTCAGTCATAAGAAGCTTGAAATTCTTGCATGTTTAATTAAATGTCTATCAAGTGTAATATTAGGACAACCTGTCAACCATAGCTCACATCAACTTGTATAAAGTGATCCAAAGTGTTTTAATGTGAAGTGAGTGCATTTTAACCTGCTCGGGATGAGAGCTTAGAGCCTGGAGAGGCTTTAGAAGGACCTGATCTCAGTATTCACAGGAGGAAGGACCTGCAATCTCCTCGGATCTGCACCTGTCTTGGGGTCTTTCTAGTGACCTTTCTAGAAAGGTCCACTCTCCTCTTCCTCTGTGCAGGAAGCCCTGTGCTGTGAGAGGAAGGTGGGGCAGGGCTGGCCACTTTCACATGCACTCTCACATGCACTCTTAGCCTGACCAACCCACCACCGAGCAGTGGACGAACTAAGGCCATAGAGAGAAGGGATCAGAATGTCACAGAGGATTGGAATTGGAGGCAGAACCCCAGGAAATCATGTCCTTGTTCTTAGAGTCCTAGATCTGTGGACTTTCAGAGAGCAAGGGTCCTCAAGGTCCATCTAGTTCAATCCCATGCCATGGTACACAGAAAGGAAATGTATCCATTCTGGGCGTGTTTGTCTTACATCATTTCTTATCTTTCTCTTCCTCTGATCTTTGTCTATGGCAGAGGGGCCCAAACTCTCTAGGCTGCATTCCCATTCTGTGTAGTTTGGCTTGGCCTGCGGGGGAAAGTGACAGGAGACAGGAGACATTTTCGGCATCATTTCCAGATTGTGGCCTGAGGCCCCTCTGGACAGACCCAATGAGGTTCTAGCTTCTTCTGGATGACCCAAGTATCAGTCAATATTATTTTAATGAGAAATAGTTGATGAAGTTCCTTAAATTCACTGCATTCCCAGACAGACTGCCACAAAAAAAGGAAGGGAGCTGGCAAAAAAGATTAGCACAGAGCTAGGGTGAGGAAGCCAGAGCTCCAAAGCTCCAAAGAGAGAGGGGGCTGACCTCACCACTCTGGATTTCACGGTCCAGTAGGAAAAGAGAAGCCATTCTGGGTATTTCTTTCCTTTTTTTTGGAGACAGAGTTTCACTTTGTTACCCCGTGTGCGTCATAGCTCACAGCAACCTCAAACTCTTGGGCACAAGCAATCCTCTTCCCTCAGGCTCCCTGAGTAGCTGGAACTACAGGCGTCCAACACAATGACTGCCTAGTTTTTTTAGAGACGGGTTTCCCTCTTGCGTGAGCCACTGCGAACAGCCCATTCTGGGTATTTCAAATAGACAGCATTGAATGTTGGGAATCTGTTGTGAAGAAAGAGTAGAGAAGCAATAGAGGGAATGTGGAGGCTGTGCAGAGAGTAGCACCAGAAGGAAGGAAGCTGCTACCATCCCCAGGCCAGAGGAACAAAGGGAGGAGGGAGTGGCTTGCCGCCACCCCTGGATATCAGCCCCATGTTTTCCCCACCATGTTTCTCAGCTGGGGGTGGAGAGGAGGAGGGGGTGGGAGTGTTTGCTGGCAAGAACTTCCCCATTGAGTGCAGACTTCTCTCCCTGGATGCAGGGCACAGATAATCAGAAAGCCTACTGTTTCCCTGCCCAGCTTGCCTGGGAGCTAGAGAGGCTGGAGCCTGTGCTATCGCCCCTACTGTGTCCAGAGGGAGCACCCAGTGCTTGCTGAGCCCAAACACCAGGGACTTGGGGAAAGAACTGAGGACTGAGGTTCCCTGAGCAATGCTCTGGAAACCCAGGAAGTTGAAATCTTCATCACACGGGCGGCACCTGTGGCTCAGTGGGTAGGGCACGGCCCCATATACCGAGGGTGGCAGTTTCAAACACGGCCCTGGCCAAACTTTAACAAAAAAATAGCTGGGTGTTGTGGCAGGCGCCCGTAGTCCCAGCTACTCGGGAGGCTGAGGCAAGAGAATTGCCTAGGCCCAGGAGTTGGAGGTTGCTGTGAGCTGTGTGATGCCATGGCACTCCGAGGGCAATAAAGTGAGACTATCCACAAAAAACAAAACAACAACAACAAAAAAACCCCAATAATAATAAAAAAATAAATCAATTAATTAAATTAAAAAAAAAGAAATCTCCATCATACCATGTAGATTCCAAATAGCACCAACCCTCAATCAAGGTCATGCAGCCAAATTTCAGTCTACCAATGAACCCACAGATCTTTGCTGTGTATCTGCTGTGTGCCAGGTTATGTTAAGTTGCCTTAGTTTTACCTGACTCCAAACCTGTGATGTAATTTCTGTTTTATAGATGGAAAAACTGAGGCTCTCAAGGGTCAGGTCACTTGCTGAGAGTCCCTACACTAACATGGGGCTGTGCTATTTTACATTTATTCTCTCACTGCCCTGTGATGCAGGCATGGAGAACCCTTGGCATTCACCATTTCAACATTTGGGATTTCAAGTGTTTGAGAGTAACCTCAATGGTCAGGAATTTTCTGTCAATTACAGCATTGCTAAGGCATGAATTGAGACCTGCATAGGTCACGACTTGTGGCAGAAGGGAGTCATTGATTTGAAGGCTTAAAGGAGGTGAAGCAGGCTGGGGTGTTTACCAGCGTTCCCAGGAGAAGACACAGGGGACTCTCAGGCTCTGGGGCCAGGTTACCTGACCTTCTCCTATACAGTTGTGTGACCTTGAGCCAGTTCCTGGACCTTCTCAGCTGTAAGGTAAGATTTATGAGACCAAACTTGAAGAGTTTATGAAGACTGTGATGATACGTGTGAAGGACTTGATGCTCCTGGCACACAGTGGGTGCTGTTAGGACAATGACGTTGATTGTGGTCCTCACAAATGGAGGCACAATTCAAGGCTTCAGGATGGATCATGAGGCCTGAGTGAGTAGGGTTAGGTGGGGGTTAGGGGTTAGGTGGCCAGGAGGGCCTACATCAGTGAGCCATCAGGGTCAGGCAGGCGAGAGGGGCTGAAGTGTATGCTCAGGGGCTCTGGCTGTTGGGATTGCAAAGACCTGGACGGGAACGGCAGCTCTGCCTTTTCCTGGTGGTACGACCTTGTATACATTACTTCAAGGGGACTTACATCCCTCACCTATAAAATGGGGTGACATCAGTGCTCATTTCCTAATGTATGTTGAAAAGGATCAATGCAGTAATGTTTCTGAAGCGCCTGCAACGTGCTTGACACGCTAAGTGCTAAACCAACATCAGCAGTTACTTTCATTTATTATCAGTGGTCACCACCAATTTCATCAGGACCTGGACCAGAGCTTCAGGGAATGAGTGCAAGGTCACGGCTCCCCCATGACCCCAGCAGTGCTTCCTGGGCCCCAGAAGCTTCAGACCCCACTGACTCTCCTCTAATAGCAGGAGGCTATTTTCCACCACTTCCCATCAAAATTGGCTTAGGGGAGTGGCGGAGGACTCCTGACCTCGGCACTCCTGCTGGCTCCATCAGCCCCTCTGAGGTCAAGTAGAAAATGGGTCTGGATACACAGTTTGTGAGCTGCTAGTTACCTCTACCTGGCCTCGGCCTCAATGGCACTCTGCAGAGGCCCTGAGCCCCTACCTAAAGTAGGCCTTGGATCACATCACCTGCCTTTCTGACCTCCAGGCACATATCAGGATCTGGAATTATCTTATCAGCCTGGTTATTTGTTGCAGTCTACCTCTCCACACTAGGAGGGAAGCTTCTCAAGGCAGGGGTCTTTCTGTATCTTAGAGCCTAGTTTGATACTGAGCACGTAATAGGGACTGGTAAGCATTTGCTGAATGAATGAATGATGACCAGAGAGGCAGAAGGTTACGCTGGTGGGAAGCATGGGAATGAGGGACAAAGAACTGCTGTGTCACCCTGAACCCCAGTCTCCCCACTGGTAGCATGTAGTGTTTAGGGGGATGAGCTTCAAGAACCCTTTGCATTCCAAAACCCTATGCCTCTGATGGAGTCTCCACCAAGCTGCAACTCTAGGAAGCCTTCTTGGCCACAGGCTAGCAAGAAGTCACCATGATGAATGCAAACAGGAATATTTTGAAATATTTTCTTAGATTGGCTGCGTCTAGGCCATGAGTGACTAAGCCCAGAAAATTCTCCCTTCCTTTGGGGCCACATGCCCTAGCACATGACTTGGGGTATGAATACACAAGGACCACACAACTCAAAGAAGCACACAAATGTAGACACCCACCTACCTACCCATATACACTCATACACTCAATCTGCATGCACACACAGTTACACCTACATGCACACCCTTACACACACTTGCTCACATTGCACGACAGGGGCTCACACGCACGCACTCATGTACATCCTTACACAGGCTCACACTCACGCACAGGCTCTTACACATGCACACAGTCACCCACACTCACACACTCAGTGCATACTGCCATATGTGTACTCATTTGTACCACTCACACCCACAGAATGCTCCCACACTCACATATTCACACATGCTCATATGCTTTCACTTTATACACAAATGCACTTACACAGTCTCACACACACGATCACACACTCATCCTGCACACAGACTCTCATACAGGTGCACACTTTCACACACATACCCACATGTACATAGTCGTATCTACTGTCCCATGTGCTCACTCATGCAGTCACACACACATGCACACTCACACACTCACACTCACAAGGCCACCCTCTGCCTGTCAACAGCTTGCCCCTCCAGACCTGCCCAGCCCTGGCCTTGTCTGATGGCTGCTCCCTGCTTTCTTTTCCCTCTTGGTTCTATTTATTTTTCTTAGCCACAATGAACATATTTGGAGAAGGATCTATTTTCACCCTATCTGGAAACATATTTCCCCTTGGCCATGAGTTGGGCAGATCAGCAAGAAGACTCTTGGCTGCTGTGGTATGGGCTGAGAAAGCTGGGACCAAGCCAGGATGGAGAGTCCCAGGGGCAGGAGGGCTTCCCAGGATGGCCTGGCAGCCTGAGCTGGGGCTGCTGCCTCTGAAATCCTTTTTGGGTAACCTTGAATTCAGGGAAGCTGCTCTCCATTGAGGCAGCTGTGTGGGGAGTCTGGCCTCCTTCTTTGCTCCTTCCATCTGATCTGGGGGTATCCCTGGCTCCTATCACCTCTCTTTTCTATAAGAGAGAAGAGCCTTTATAAATCATCTCATCCCTCTCAGATTTTAGATAACATGCATTCGAGTGAGTGAACATTTCTTCTGCCCCAACCTGTGCAAAGCCATCTGCCCGTGTCATCTCATTTTAGCCGCATAAGCACTTTGAGAGATTGTGCCATTATCCTCTCATTTCACAAATGCATACAGCATACAGCAGTGGGGGAAGAAACAGAGTCCTGTCTTCCTGCTGCTTAGGCCCCAGCAGCCTCTCCATCTCCATCACTCACCCTGCAGAGCTGTGTGGCTGGGACCTGTGTGGCTGGCCCTGGCTGGGTGATAGTGGGTTTAGACAAGGACTCCTGAGGGTACACACCCAAGGGGTGCCTGCTTTGTTGGTGACTTGGGTGTCTGCTACACCAGTCAGCTTCTAGCTGCTGGGTATTGATCACACTGGTGTCAGGTGTAGCAGAGCAGGCCTCTGAGAGGGTGGATTGCACACACAGAGCCTCTGAAACCCAAGCCTTTGTCCAGTCTGTACCTCCTCCCCTCTTGGAGCAGTGTCTCTTCATACAAATGTTCCCTCATGACAGCCCTGGGAGGCAGAGCAGAGCAAGCTTTCATGGCACAAGCAGAGTCCCCAGCTTTGCATGCCTCTTCTTGTCCCCATGTATGTTGGCAAAATTAAAAGAATTTTAAAATGGGCTAAGGTTTTAAATAGACGTGTCTCTAAAAAATATTCAAATGACCAATTAGGCCACAAAAAGATGTTCAGCATCACCAGTCATTAGAGAAATGAAATCAAAGCCACTATGGGTTACTTCTTCATAACCAGAAAGATGGCTATGACCAAAAAGATGAAAAATAATAAGTATTTGTGAGGATGTGGAGAAATTGGAGCCCTCATACACTGCTAGTGGGAATGTAAAGTGGTGCAGCCACGGTGGAAAACAGCCTGGCACTTCCCCAAATGGCTTAGCATGGCATCGCCACAAGACCCAGCAATCCCAGCTCCTAAAGAATTTAAAACATATGTCCATGCAAAACCCTGTACACAGATGTTCATAGCATTATTCATAATAGTCAACCCACATGTCCATTGACTGATGAATGGAAAAACAACTGTGGTATATCCATATACCACAGTGGAATATTATTCAGTCTTTAAAAAGGAATGAAGTACTGATACATGTTTAACATAGATAACCTTAAAAGCATGCTAAATGAGAGAATCTAGATGGAAAAGACCCTATTTTTATTTTTCCAGCACTTTTTGGCCAGGGCTGGGTTTGAACCTGCCACCTCTAGTATATGGAGCCGGCGCCCTAACCCTTTGAGCCACAGGCATCACCCAAGACCCTATTTTTTATGACTCCTTTATATGCCATACCCAGAATAGGCAAATCTGAAGACACACAAAGTAAACGAGCAGTTGCAACAAGCTGGGAAGAAATGGGACTGAGGAGTATGACCCTAAGGAGTATGAAGTTTCTTTTGTGGGGGATGAAAAGTATTGTGGAGTTAGTGGTGATGGTTGTACAACTTTGAAAATACACATAAACTGAAAGCCACTTTGGGCCCAGGCATGGTGGCTCATGCCTATAATTCCACCACTTTGGGAGGCTGAGGCAGGAAAATCACTTGAGCTCAGGAGTTCAAGGGTCAGCCTGGGCAACGTAGTGAAACCCTGTCTCTGCAAAGAAATTAAAATATTATCCAGATGTGGTGTGCCACATGCCTATAGTCCCACCTACTCAGGAGGCTGAGCCAGGAAGATCACTTGACCCCAGGAGTTCAAGATTACAGTGAGCTATGATTGTGACATTGCACTTCAGCCAGGGCAACACAGTGAGACCCTGTCTCTAAAATAAACAAATAAGTTTTATTCTTTAAAATAGTGAATTTTATAGTGTATAATTACTTCTTTTTTTGTTTGTTTGCTTGTTTTTTGAGACAGAGTCTCAAGCTGTCACCCTTGATAGAGTGCTATGGTGTCATAGCTCACAGCAACCTCCAACTTAGGCTCAAGTGATCCTCTTAACTCAGTTTTTCTATTTTTAGTAGAGATGGGGTCTCACTTTTGCTCAGGCTGCTCTTGAACTCGTGAGCTCAAGCAATCCCCTGCCTTGGCCTCCCAGATTGCTAGGATTACAGGCATGAGCCACCATGCCGGCCATATAATTACTTCTTAATAAAATATTTGAGTGAGCCTGATAAGGAAGGAAAGGAAAGGGAAGAAGAGAGGAGGGGAGAGAAAGGAAGAGAAAGGGAAGGGAAGGGAAGGTAGGGAAGGGGAGGGAAAGGAAGGGAAGGGAAGGGAAGAAAAGGGAAGGGAAAAGAAAAAGAAAAGGAATCAAAAGAAACTCCATGGGGGTGGGAGTTGGAGGTCTAAAAATATTAAATGCTTTTCCAAGTTCACAGGGAGAAATGATGTCAGCCTTGTGATGCAAAGGTTGAAAATGACACTAAACAGCTCACTCTATATGTGCCTGGCAGTGTGGAAATCTCCACATGAGTTATCTCATTCAGTTCTTACCACAACCCATGTGGCAAGTATTATTATAATCTCTATTCTACCAATGAGGAAGCAGAACCACAGAGGGGTGAAGTGACTCGCCTGAGGCTATTTGAGCTTAGGTGAGTCCATCTCCAAACGATAGGGGAAATGGTTCTGTGTGACCCAGTTGGTTGTTTTCATGTGATAACCTGCATCTTCAATGCAAGAAGAAAGACAGGAATGCAAGCTGGTGGTGCTACTGCAGTTGGCCACCTGCCAGGGGCCAGAGAGAGACACCCTGCTTCCCCACTGTACTCTGCTTCCAAGGATGGGGCTCCAGCCCTCTTCAGAAGCAGGTGCTTGTGATAGTTTTTGAGAAACTGTCCCAGGAGAATCTGGGGCAACTCTCCATGTTGAGCTGCTGTTCTAAGGGACAGGATACATAACATGCATGCAGGTTTGGGGCCTCAGGTAGCTCTGGCGCAAGTTCCTGGGTGTTTTGGTGAACAAGTGCCTCATTTCAACTCTGTGAGAGCTTTTACATGTGTAACCCTGGGTCCCAAAATCCAGTTCCTTCCTCCTAGCACATGAGAAGCCCTGGGATTTGGAGGTGCCAGACTTAGGCCAGCTTTGAGTGTGCCTGGGGAACTTCCTCACAAGGAACCAGGCTCAATCCCAGCTCTGCTACCCACTAGGTGGGTAGCCCTGAGCAGGTCACTTCACTTTTCTTCATCTCAGTTTCTTCATATATATAATCTATATAATGGGGATGATAACTCAGGAGATCATTATACATTATAAGCCTACCTCATAAAATTGGGGGATGATTACTTGAGAGGATACCCGGAACATGGGGACCTGACTCAGAAAAGACTCTACGATATCAACCATGACTATATTTATGGGGGTCATGGACTAAGAATCAGAGTGCCTGAAGGCTGACTCCCTGGTCAGCATGCATATTTGTATACTAGCAGGCATGCACCATGTGTGCATTTGCCTTCACGCCTTTACATTCATATTCACATATAAACTCACAAGCATGTCCACTCATATGCATATACACACAGCCACATGCAGACTTTGTCTGTCTGAAAGAAGACTGGCAAATAGGTCTGCATACAGATCCAAATGCACACTCACCTTTTCCCCTTGCATGTGGATACATGTACCTGAATTTGTGTTCATTCACATGTGCAATTCACATATCCACACTCATGAACTTGCAGTTATCAGGACCACCAGCCCAGCACTGGCCACAGACTGGTATATGGAAGAACCTTTGAACTCCGGTGCAGCCACAGCCAACTCCAATGTGCTCCAACTGGCTCAGCAGGTTCCTTCCTCTAAGCCTTCCTTGCTACTGTCCTTTCTGCCTGGCACATCTCTCTATTGGACCAAGCCCTCTTGCCCTTCAAGATTCACCTCAAAAACCATCCCCTCCAGGAAAGCTTCTCTGATTCCCCAGCCAAAAATATCTGTTCCCCCACCCTTGCCAATTTTTACCACCTCAGCCTGGTGTCACACTGTGTTCTTCCTAAGAGGAGAGATGACTGCCTGGGGGGCGGGGCAGGGTTGTGGCTCACTCACCTGTGTGCCCCCTTCCAGTCCTAGCACAGGGGGCTGGCTCTGGAATGAGAGGCTGGGTTGAAATTAAACATGCCGGTGTGTGGTGTCATAGGTTACTCTCTTCCTTCTTCCTTCTGCACAAATCAATGCCCAGAGGAGCAGGCAAAGCCAGGGCCATTGGCTGGTCACCTCGACCCACCGGCAGACCCTAGGGGCCCAGGGGCTGCATGTTTACCCTCCTGGCACTGAATTCCTCCAAGGTCCTCACAGAGGCACTGCATGCATCCCCTGCTGCTCTGACCACTAGCCTTAAGAATAAGGGCCCTTGAGGACTAGACAGCCTGAGAGAAGGTCTCAGGACTTGCTTTGCCTGCTTCAGGCAGACAGATTCTTCCAGCCCACTGGAGAAGGCAGCATTCCCAAGGTGTCTGAAAATCCTCCCTCAGGCAGTGGTTCTTAGACCTTGGTCCATTGTATGAGAGGCAGATCCCTGATCCTACCCTAGAACTCCTGAGGTAGAACCCAGGAATCAGCATTAACAATAAACAGTCTGGTTCAGTTCTGGTTAAGGGACTGAGAGGCACACTGCTTACTCCATATTTGGCGCTGCCATTCACTAGTCCTTAGGCAAGTCTTTTAACTTCACTGAGCCTCAGCTTCCTGGTCTGTAAAATGGGGCTAATAACATTGCCTACCTTGTGGGGCTGCTATGAGAGTAAATGAGACTAGGAAAGTGAAGCATCTAGCACAGCGCCTGTGTGGACAAATGTGGACTGTCAGTATCACAGCCACACTGTCGCACCCCAAGACTTTGAGTGAGGAGCCTTGAGGTGCTACTTCAGGAGAGGCCCAGATGGAAGTCCTCAGGGTAGCAGAAAGCCTTGGCAGAGCAGGGCCCTGGCCCAGGACACTCCACCACCTAGTGGCTGGTGTGTGGGACCACACCTAGGTCTCTTCCCTCCACTCTGCTGAGGTCCACTGCTCAGCTTACTGTGGCTTCTTCCATCTTGTCTCCCCTCCCACTGGCGGCCTCCCTCCCTGCCTTTCTGCTCCAGGAGCCTAACTGGCTTGGATCAGCCCAGGCACTTCCCTCCAGGTTTATAACAAAATAGGTGGCTCAGGTCAGCGTTCCCTGGAAGGCAGGCTACCTGGTATAGAGGCAGGGGACAGGGAAGAAGCCTGGAGAAAACAGCTCCTTCAATGACCACTAATTACAGTCTGGTGTCCTCAAGGGGTCTCCTGCTTCCCAAACTAGGTGACACCCCAAGAAAGAGCCCTATTTACTTGTTTTTCTTCCTTTCCTAGTCCCTCATTATTTGTTCATTCCAATGAATGAATTCCAATGTATTTATAAATGCATTCATTCATTCATTATTGAAATGTTCACTATATGCCAAGTGCTGAGGATCAATGGTGATTACCAGCAATTGGCAAACTTTTTCTGTAAAGGGTGAACTAGTATCAGGTTTCCAGATAAACCTTTTATGCTAATGTAGTGGGGAAATAGCTGGTTTACATAGTGATTTTTTTTTTTTTTTTTGAGACAGACCCTCAAGCTGTCACCCTGGGTAGAGTGCCGTGGTGTCACAGGTCACAGCAACCTTCAACTCCTGGGCTCAAGCAATTCTCCTGCCTCTGCCTCCCAAGTAGCTGGGATTACAGGCACCTGCCACAATGCCTGGCTATTTTTTGGTTGCAGCCATCATTGTTTGGTGGGCCTGGGCTGGATTTGAACCTGCCAGCTCAGGTGTATGTGGCTGGCACCTTAGCCGCTTAAGCCACAGGCGCTGAGCCTGCATAGTGATTTTTGGAGAGAAAGAAAAAAAAATTTAAATACAAAAGAAAAAAATAACTATTGACAACATGTAATCAAATGGGTCGATATAGCTGTGTTCCAATAAAACTTTATTTTTGGACACTTAAATTTGAATTTCATGTCATGAAATATTCTTTCAATTTTTTCCAACCATTTAAAAATGGGAAAATATTCTCAGCTTGCAGATCATACAAAACAGGCAATAGCCAGCAGGCGGTAGCTTGCCAGCCCTAAGCTAAGCATTCCACAGGCCATAGAGAGTGCCACGTCCTGTCTGTGAATGACTCTAGCAGATTCAAGGCCTCTGGCAAGGCTCAGTGGGTGGGAGGAGAAGACTCCAAGCCCACTGCAGCTCAAAAACTTCAGCTCTCTCAGACTACTCACTCCCTCTCAATTCTATATTGTGTTCTCCGTGGCTTAGATATGGAAACTCTTAGGTTTCCTACACAATCAGAAATGTAAGGGCAAGAATATTACTGTTTAATCATCTGGAGTCAGAAAGGACCTGAGTTTAAATACCAGCTTGACCACCCCTTAGCTGAACGGCCTTGGGTGAGATGCTTAACATCCCTATGCCTCAGTTTCCTTATCTGTAGGACCTCCCTCAGAGGTTATTGAGCGTGAAGGCATCAATACATGCATACACAGTGTTCAGACAAGTGCCTGAGTGGAGGCACTTGGTCAGTGCTTATGGACCGTCCTCAGTCCCAGTTCCTTTTCCCCCCACCCACCTCAGAACCCAACATGGCTCTGGGCACACAGTGCCTGCTCAGTTCCATCTTTCCAAGTCTTAACTTCCAGAATAAGGGAAAAGCCCCCTGACTCTTCACCAGGGAGCCCAGAAGACTCCATACATACCCTGGGCTCCTAGGAGCCTCTGCCCTTCAGAATTAGCTCAGAGCATTTCTCCTTCAGCTTCTTTGTCCCTGGCAAAATGATGCCCCTGTCCCTTTCAAACCAGGCCAGGCTCAGAAGTATGTGCATATGAAGCGCTCTTGGCTGGTTCCGCTCCAAAGATGAGCTATGGAGGAGGAGGCTGCTTGCTGGGGATAAAGGAAGTGGAAGCTTAGCCTCATATGGCAGCCCATGGTTCACAGGGGCGGGCAGGCTGCCCAAATCAAGGCCTGGAGCATTTCAGTTATTATGCCAAATACCTTTACTCTGTGGTATTTTCTCTATTTTCACTCCTTCTCCCACTGGTTTCACTCCTTTCCCCGGCCTGGTTTTCTCTGCCTTCTAGTACAGTGCCCCTCTCTCTCCTCCAGGAGTCTTTCTTAACTTACATGGTTTCATTCTTTCACTCATTCCTATGTGAAATTTTATTTATTTGGGTTTTTCTGTCTCCCTTCCACTAGAAGTTAAGCTCCTTGAGGGTCAGATGTCCGACCCTTATTACTACTCTCACAGGACAGATAATATTTCTATTTAATTCCTAGTTTATGCCCCAGAGAAGCATACTGAGGTCACCCAGTTAATGAGTGGTAGAATGAGGATCCCAGGCCATGTCTGTTTGACAGTTGAAAGCTCATATTCTGAGACTCCACACTAAGACAGAGCTCATTTCACCTGGCAAGATGGGGCCTGTAGACTTTGAGTTCCGGAGTCTGCTTCCAGCAGCAGTAATGTGTCAGGAAGCATTTATGGGAGCCCTAGGAATGTTCCCTACCAGTATTGCAGGAGGCAAAATCAACCAGGCTGCACTCCTGCCCTCTTGGAACTCATGGGCTGATTAGATATACATATTCATACATATTCTCCTCTAGTGTCTTCTTTGCTTTCTTTCTTTTTTTTTTTTTTTAAGAGACAGAGTCTCAGTTTGTTGCCCTTGGTAGAGTGCCGGGGCGTCACAGCTCATAGCAACCTCCAGCTCTTGGGCTTAGGCGATTCTCTTGCCTCAGCCTCCCAAGTAGCTGGGACTATAGGCACCCGCCACAATGCCCATGCTATTTTTTTGTTGTTGTTGCTGCAGTTTGGCCGGGGCTTGGCTCGAACCCGCCACCCTCAGTATATGGGGCTGGCACTCTACTCACTGAGCCACAGGCACTGCCCTAGTGTCTTTTTTTTTTTTGAGACAGAGTCTCACTATGTCACCCTGGGTAGAGTGCTGTGTCATCACAGCTCCCAGCAACCTCAAATTCTTGGGCTTAAGTGATTCTCTTGCCTCAGCCTCCCAAGTAGCTGTGACTACAGGCACCCACCACAATGCCCAGCTATTTTTTGGTTGTATTAATAGTTGTCAATGTTGTTCGGCAGGTCTTGGGTGGGTTCAAATCTGCCAGCTCCAGTGTATGTGGCTGGTGACCTACCTGCTGAGCTACAAGACTGTCCTATGAGCTGTAAGGGGGTACAAAATGCTTTAGGGGCACTGTCTTAGTTTGCTTGGGCTGCTATAACAAAATATAGACTGAATGGCTTAAACAACAAAAATTTATCTCTCACAGTTTTGGAAGCTGGAAGTCCAAGATCAAGGTGCCAGCTAATTTTGTACCCAGTGAGCACCCTCTTCCTGGTTTGCAGATAGCTACTCTCTTGCTATATCCTCACAGAGTGGACAGAGAGGTCATCTTTCTCATATCTCTTTTTGTAAGGGCATTAATCCCAGTATGAGGGCACCACCCTCTTGACTTCCCATTTCCTGATGCCATCACATTAGATATTAGGCTTCAACACATAAATTTTGAGGGAACACAAACATTTAGGACCATAGCAGGTGCTAACTGTGAGTAGTCAGGACAGTCAGGACAGTGGGACCTTAGTGGGAGGACAAGAGGGTCTATCAAGGAAGACACTTTGGATAGGGAGGGTGGCAGGAGCAAGGACCAAAGAGACAGGGCCTGTTTGAGGACTAGTAAGGGCTATGAATGGCTAGAGCCTAGAGTGTACTGGAAAAGGAAATGATGGTGTAAAAGGTAGTGAGAAGGTAGGTTGGGCCCAAATCATGGAGGGCCTGAAAAAGATTGAAAAAAGATTGGGCTTCTGGTGGTGCCTGTGGCTCAAAGGAGTAAGGAGCCAGCCCCATATACAAGAGGTGGCGGGTTCAAACCCAGCCCTGGCCAAAAACTGCAAAAAAAAAAAAAAAAAGACTGGGCTTCCATTTGCTGTGCACAGTGTAATCTTTGCACTCTGGGAGGCCAAGGTGGGACTATAGCTTGAGGTTAGGAGTTTGAGACCAGCCTGAGCAACAGCAAGACCTTGTCTCTACAAAAAGCCCAGAAATATTAGCTGGGTGTGGCATGTGCCTGTAGTCCTAGTTATTTGGAAAGCTCAGGCAGGAACCCAGGAGTGAGCTATGACAGGCCCACTGCACTTTAGTCTGGGTGACAGAGCAAGACCCTGTCTCAAAAAAAAAAAAGATTAGGTTTCCTATAGCCTGCCTAGTAGATAATAGGAACAGCCACAGAACAGCCGGTTATGTATGTTGGGCACTTTACATCTTGCAAAGCACTTCCAGTCCATTCTTCCACTCAACCCTTATAATTCATAGCATGCAGGCTGGAGCAGCAGGTTTAGGATCAGAAGCCTGGGATCCACTTTGTCCGGTAACAAGTTGCATAAATTTGAACAAGTCACTTCTTGTCTGCAAAGGTCACTTTGTTAATCTCTGACAACAGGGCTCAGTTCTCATTTTAGGAAGGATTTCACAAAAACATGATGCAATAATGTGGTATTAACGTCTAGCCTTAAGTATTTTCTCTGTAAAATGGAAACAATTCCTGACCAGTCTAATTCAGACGGGTTGTGGCTGCAATCTGTAAGCAAAGGCCACTGGCAAGAATCTTTTTAACCGGGCTAGTAAATTCATTGGGCAGTCGAGGCCAGGGAACTTGGTGTTTCTTGTTGGTGGTTGAAAGTCTCAAGAGGAGGGGCTTTGGCTGCAGTGTCTCTTAGTACTGGCCACAGTATTTAGCTTATTTGGGGCAGAGAGGAGGCAAAGAAAACACAGAACAAGAAACACAAGGTAGAAGACCAGGCCGCCAAGGAGCACCGACAGCCCCGAACCCCGCCCTCGTAAATGGCCCGAGCTTCTCAGGCTCCGCCTCCACTGTCTCCAAGCCACCAATCAGCAAGCGAGTCTCTTCGTTACGCAATCTTGTCGCGACGAAGCCGGCTGGCTGCGGCGGATCCCAGTGGCTTGAGTCAGGCCGCCGACGCTATGGGCAGCCAGGAGGTGTTGGGCCAGGCGGCCCGGCTGGCCTCCTCCGGTCTCCTCATGCAGGTACTTTCTCTGCCCGGCAGTTCCCAGCTCGTACCGTAGCCGGGATTCGCAGGGAAGCGGCCCTGGGGCCCTTGACGTCCCTCCCTGGGACAGACCCAGTCCCGACGTGGACTCCGATTTAGAGGGGTAGCCAGGAGGCCGGGGCTGTCATGAGGGGCCGTTTGGGCCCGGAGTTGGAAGTCTGCGTTCAAAATCTTGGCTGGGTGACCACAAACAAACTACTTTCCTTCTGAGCATTATTATGTTTCCCAGTTGGAGAGGTGGCCGGGTGGGGTGGATTTCTTATTTTGTGCTCCAGAATCTGATATTTTTAAGGCAAGGGGTTCATTTCCTCCATGTCCCACCCCTGACCCTCAAACTCCCTGACGCCCGCGGAAGAAGCTGTGCCAAAATGGCATAGCTGAGAACAGGAATCTGGGCTCAGGCAGGACTGGATTGGAACCATGTATTTGCTGAGTGACCCAGGACTAGCGACTTTACTTGTAGAACCTCAGTTCCCCACAGATAAAATGGGGGTAATAATGTGCAGTACCTAGCTCATAAAGTTGCAAGGATCGATTGGGAGCATTCGAATAAAGGCACTTAACACAGTACTTGGCTCTTTGTGTGCACTTAATAAATGTTAGCTGCATTTTTCTTGTGTTTATATGACATTGGACAAGTCACTTCCCTTTCTTGTTTTTGTTATTTGTTAGATATGATACATGTCATTTGGTCCAAATGGTATCTAAAGATTCTTTAAACCCTGGGAGTTGGTTATTCCTCCTCAAGTTTTTCAGTTACTCTTTCTCACAAATGAGCCATTCAACCCTACTTTACACAAATCCTGAATCCACCCTCCCTTTTACCTTAGAGAGGCACATGGAATCTAGGAGAAAGAACCAAGCAAAGTTGGGCTCAAATTTGTGTATTGTTGCTTGCTAGATGCTTGCCCTTGGGAAAATTGCTTGACATCTCTGACCATCAGTTTCATCTTAAATGAGAACAATAATGCAAACTCAGGGTCATTAGGAAGATTAGATGAAATCTTGCCTGTTAAGTGCCTGGCACATTACAAATACTTAATAAATGTTAGCTTCTTTTATTAGGGTAATAAAGATTTTTAAAATAGTGTAGGAATGAAGTGAGATAATATATGTAAAGTATGTAGAAGAGGGACTTACATATGATATGTGCTTAGTAAACATTAGCATTTTTTCACTTAACCCTGAGCTTGTGTAGTGAATTTGTAAGTTTTTGTTTGTTTGTTTTTTTGTTTTTCCTACTTCACAGTCCACATGACTATGAGTTCAGTGCTTTATCTGCAGTGTTTATTTTTCAACCTTTGATAATACCTTACAACCCAGATTGGCTTCCTAAAAATAAAAGTTGTAGCAGAAAACACTGGACTCAGGTAGCCCACCTGTACTGTTAAGCTGGGTCATTTGTTTGGTGTGTGACATTGGGAAGAAAATGACTTCACTGAGTCTTATTTGCCTCCTGTGTATTTATCTAGTTGCTTTTAAGGGTCAAATTAACAGATGTGAAAAAGCATTCTTAAACTGTAAAGTCAGTTATAAAAGTAAGTGAAGGGCTCAGTGCCCATAGCACAGTGGTTATGGTGCCAGCCACGTACCAAGGGTGGCAGGTTTGAACCCCCCTGGGCCAGCTAAACAACAATGACAACCACAGCAACAACAACAAAAAAATAGCCAGGCATTGTGGCAGGCGCCTGTAGTGCCAGTTACTTGGGAGGCTGAGGCAAGAGAATCGCTTAAACCCAAGAGTTGGAGGTTGCTGTGAGCTGTGACACCATGGCACTATGCCGAGGGCCACATAATAAGACTCTTTCTCAAAAAAAAGTAAAGACTATATTGCTAATAAGGGCATTGTGTGGAGCAAATAGTAGGTAGTATGAGCAATTTCAGAGCTTCGCTAGCTCAAACCTTTATTCAAACCAATTAGGAGATATAGATATGGCTGAGACATTACGTTTAGACGAT